>CAJNAG020000002.1:600000-788891 GCA_905220545.2 Melitaea athalia
TTGTTTGCTTGTATTGTATAGGCTCCAAAAGTCCAATGACCGATTTAATGATTTTTGCACTAATAGAAAGCTACATTATTACGAAGTAACATAGGCTATATACGTACGACTGAATTATAGGACTAAAAAAGATCTACAAAAAAGTTCGCGAGGGTGTATATCTATCTATAACAGCTTAGCTAAAAAACGTTTTAATATTTCAAAATTTAATAAATGGGTGTTTGTTGTAAATTTATAATTCTTTTCACCGAGCGAAGCCGGGGCGAGCTGCTAGTAGGTTATATATATCACATCTTTTGTTGTTGATAATGGTTGACTATCTTTTGCTTTTAGTCGAACGAATAGTAAGTAAAATATTTTTTACTGAAGTACACACTAAGAATATGGCAATTTGTTCATAAATAATCCGACGTATAGTTTTTTTGGGTTGAGTTCAAACAAGAACTGATAAATCTTATAAACCATTAATAAATCGCAGGGCAAACTTTCCACATGGCAAACTTGAGCCTTGAGTGTTTTTCACATGGCCAATTATATTATGTTTTATGTATGTCGCTCTTCAAACCTCTAAAGGCTCAAGTAACCTCTAAAGGCTCTAAAGAAAACATGTTTGTATTGTCTAATGACAAAAAGTTGTGAACGTTGTATATTAAGACTTTTTGTGGTATATTTAGTATCAGCATTGCACCCATGCGAAGCCCAGGCAGGTCGCTAGTCGATTAATATACATTATGTTACTATATCATTTACATTACCTTATTCCCTAACACCACTTAATTTAAACGAATATCAATCTACGGAGTTATTGCCGAATGAAAAAAAAAATGCCCGCAAAAATATCATTCAGTCGCCGCCGCCGGCTTCACATCAAACACGGGACTTGATGCAACCACTCCCCGCGCCACGTCCCTCGCTGAATAATATTATAATTATATACCTACTATTCGTGCAAAGCCGAGTTGAGCCGCTAGTAAAACGCCACAGTTATGATATTTCTCGAATAGGTACTAGGTAGTATATTAAGCAGTTTTATCTATTAACCTAATATTTCATAACCGCATTCTAAATTAATGGAGAAATGATTATGGAATGAGGCATTTCAAATAATAAAAAAAGTATTTTATAAAATAAAACTAAAATAAAAACATTTTGTCATAATTACCTAATTTTTTTCACGGAGTTAATTATAAAAAATATCGAAGTCGGTACATACTTGGCGAAATATATCAGCAAATAAAATATAAATAATTGTGTTTGCTCGCAAACGAAAAAAAAAAAATACTTCAATTACATCGACAAGTAATACAACCTAATAAGATGGAATAATAAGATGGATAGCTTGCATGCAATATGTGGAAATCGATTTCTTCGTACTTTCGCGGCTTCTGATTCGATTTTCTGTAACTTTTGTTTAACTACAAACTAAAATATTTTCACTACAAACCTCTGCAGAGGTCCCTCAATCATTTTAGACGTTTGTAGTAATTGTGAACACCCTCCATAGATAATGGCTTGCATGCAATATGTGGAAATCGATTTTTCGTACTTTCGCGGCTTCTGATTCGATTTTCTGTAACTTTTGTTCAACTACAAACGAAAATATTTTCACTACAAACCTCTGCAGAGGTCCCTCAATCATTTTAGACGTTTGTAGTAATTGTGAACACCCTCCATAGATAATGGCTTGCATGCAATATGTGGAAATCGATTTTTCGTACTTTCGCGGCTTCTGATTCGATTTTCTGTAACTTTTGTTCAACTACAAACGAAAATATTTTCACTACAAACCTCTGCAGAGGTCCCTCAATCATTTTAGACGTTTGTAGTAATCGTGAAGACCCTCCATAGATAATGGCTTGCATGCAATATGTGGAAATCGATTTCTTCGTACTTTCGCGGCTTCTGATTCGATTTTCTGTAACTTTTGTTGAACTACAAACGAAAATATTTTCACTACAAACCTCTGCAGAGGTCCCTCAATCATTCAAGACCCTCCATAGATAATGGCTTGCATGCAATATGTCGAAATCGATTCTTTTGTACTTTCGCGGGTTCTGATTCGATTTTCTGTAACTTTTGTTTACAAACGAAAATATTTTCACTGCAAACCTCTGCAGAGGTTCCTCGATCATTTTAGACGTTTGTAGTAATCGTGAAGACCCTCAATAGATAATGGCTCGCATTGAATATGTTGAAATCGATTATTTCGTACTTTCGCGGCTTCTGATTCGATTTTCTGTAACTTTTGTTGAACTACAAACGAAAATATTTTCACTACAAACCTCTGCAGAGGTCCCTTAATCATTTAAGACGTTTTCAGTAATCGTGAAGACCCTCTATAGATAATGGCTTGCATGCAATATGTGGAAATCGATTCTTTCGTACTTTCGCGGCTTCTGATTCGATTTTCTGTAACTTTTGTTGAACTACAAACGAAAATATTTTCACTACAAACCTCTGCAGAGGTCCCTTAATCATTTAAGACATTTTCAGTAATCGTGAAGACCCTCTATAGATAATGGCTTGCATGCAATATGTGGAAATCGATTCTTTCGACCTTCGTGGCTTCTGAATCGATTTTCTGTAACTTTTGTTGAACTACAAACGAAAATATTTTCACTACAAACCTCTGCAGAGGTCCCTCGATCATTTTAGACGTTTGTAGTAATCGTGAAGACCCTCCATAGATAACGGCTCGCATTGAATATGTTGAAATCGATTTCTTCGTACTTTCGCGGCTTCTGATTCAATTTTCTGTAACTTTTGTTGAACTACAAACGAAAATATTTTCACTAGAAACCTCTGCAGAGGTCCCTCCATCATTTTAGACGTTTGTAGTAATCGTGAAGACCCTCCATAGATAATGACTTGCATGCAATATGTGGAAATCGATTTCTTCGTACTTTCGCGGCTTCTGATTCGATTTTCTGTAACTTTTGTTGAACTACAAACGAAAATATTTTCACTACAAACCTCTGCAGAGGTCCCTCGATCATTTTAGACGTTTGTAATAATAATAATAATAATAATAATTGATTTATTTGCCAGAATATGGTATACAAGATGTCAAATACATAAGTTTTATCCAACATATTCTACCGACTGCCTCGGTGTGCAAACATCAGTCCAACACAAACAATTCATTTTAAGCTATTCTAATTTATATTATTACCCACATTACATATTCAGTCTAATTTATACATGTCCATAATAATAAAAAAGTATATGAATAATTAGTAACAGAATCCATGTCAAAGGTCATTTAAGTAGTCATTAATGTTATAATATAATTTGTTTAATAGAAATTCAAAAAATACTTTCTTGAATACTATTATTGGTAAATCCATATAGGAGTCTGGTATTTTATTATATATTCGAATTGACATACAGTAAACATTCCTTTTGTATAAGGCCAACCTTTGCATTGGCGTATATAGCTCATGTTTACGTCGAGAATTGGTTCGAAGTACACTATCATTAGTTTTAAATAAATGTATGTTTTTCTTGACAAATACACCTGTTTCGTAAATGTACAAGCAAGGAAAAGGAAGAATGCGGAGCGATTTAAAAAGTGGCTTACAGCTGTCCAGGTAACCAGCTCCACATAATGATCTCAGACATTTTTTTTGAACTTTAAAGACTTTATCTGCGTCTACAGAGTTTCCCCACAGTATGACACCATAGCGAATATTTGATGAGACATAACCATGGTAAGCCAGCATTGCCGCTTTCTCAGTTGCCACATTCCTGAGTCGTTTTAAGACGTAAACAAATTTGTCAAGTTTCTCACATATTTTGTTTACATGTATCTTCCAATTGCAGTACTTGTCTACTTCTATCCCCAAAAAAGATGTTGACTCGACACTTGAAATCTTCGTGTTATTATGATGTATATTTGCATTAAAAATATTACATTGCTGAGTTTGAAATTGTATAATTTTTGTTTTGGAGAGATTTATTTTCAAATTGTTTTTAGTAAGCCAGTCAATCACCTTTGTCAAAACTAAGTTAGTCTCCTTCTCAATATTTTGTCTATGGCCACTTTTAATGTTTATCGTCGTATCGTCAGCAAACAATATACACTCATGATCCAATCCATCTGGTAAATCATTTATGTATATGAGAAACAATAGAGGCCCCAGAACACTTCCCTGAGGTACTCCATAGCCATTTTCTCGATAGCTTGAATAGAAATTTTGCTTTCGATTTTTGACGACCTTTGTTACAACTACACACTGTTCTCTTTTGCTTAAGTAACTATGAAACCACTCGAGTTGTTTTCCTCTAATACCGTACCTGTACATTTTGTCTAACAATAAACTGTGGGACACGAAATCGAACGCTTTCGTCATATCTAGAAAAATTGATAGTGGATAGATTTTTTTATTTAAACTTTCTGTTACACTTTTTATAAGAGAAAAACATGCGAGCGTTGTAGAACTATTTTTTCGAAATCCGTATTGTGAATTCTTTAAAATTTTAAACGTTGTTAGAAATTTATAAAGTTTCTCGTTCATTACATTTTCAAAGATTTTTGACAAGATCGGTATCAAAGTGATAGGCCTGTAACTGTTAATATCAAGGGGGTCACCCCGCTTATAAAGAGGTTTTACAATTGATCTTTTGAGACTTTTTGGAAATGTACCTTCTTCGAGTGACTTATTAACTAGATGAGTCAGCGGCTTAGCTATAATATTAGCACATTCTTTCAAAATATAATTATGTATTTCAAAAGTCATATCCAGTAGATTTTGTATTTTTAAGAGATTTTATAATCTTTACTATATCGGATTCGTCCACTGGTGTTAGAAACAAGGAGTTGTTATTAAATGTTATATTTAATTTGTTCATCATATTATTGTCAGTTGTCAAATTTTTATTCGTCAAGTCTATGAAATAAGTATTAAAATGTTCACTTATTGTTGACGCCAAATGCACCCTTACGGCGACAGGTTTAGGGCTTAATTTCCGTTCAATGGACGTCTGACGAAATCGGGCTACGAATTGCATCATCTTTCCCCGCGCGGGGCGCAGGCGCCTCCACGCTGCGCCGGAGTTTAGTCGCATTCTGAGAGCGGCCAGGAAGGCCGCGCGCGCGCATCGTTGACGAAGCCGCTACTAGCTTCAGCGCGATTTAATTACGTGTAGTAATTCCTGCATTGAACGTTGATAAACTTTCTTGTATATCGGCGTGAATAATTCGTGCATAGTGAAACTATTTAGTTTGACCTCGTGTATTAGGTACGGCGGGACTTTAATATTGTGACCGCGGTCGCGAGCGCCATTTTGTTAGTGTATTAATCTCGTGTGAGCCGTGGCGTGTTACTTCTATTGTATGGGCAATTGATTTAACGAGTATTGAGTGATGTGCTTGGCCGCGTGAATTTGTCTGTAGTGAGATTAAAGTGTATATGTATTTAAAAAACTGCTGTAACCTGTTCTGTGTTATATGGATTTTGTATTTAACGATTAATTGTGCGTGTTAATATTTCTGTCTCTTAACCCTTGTGAACCGTGAGTGTGAGTGGGGTGACCGCCGAGCCCGATTTGCCGTCGAGTCGTGGCGCTGTAGCCGGTCGTTCAAGGAAGTCAGTCCACTTTCTTACACACTAACTTCACTACACTACCCCACTACCTAAACACATACCTACCCTGACTGTACTTGAACCGGATCGCCGAGCTCCCCCTCTTAAGGTAAGTCATAGATATAATAAAATATATTTTCATTCTCGCGCAGAGCGATTAGTATCGCCCATAGGTAATTTGTACCCGACGCTCAGCCAGTCCGCCGGAGGTCGCTGATGGGCCCCGATCTCCGAGGCCCTGTTGGACTGTCTGGCGCCGTAACACTTATAGTCAATGGATCAAAACAATGTTTATCGTCAATAATTAATTCATTAATATAATTTTTTTCTTTTTTACTCTCGAATGTACTTTTAATGACATTCCAAGATGCTATACATTTATTTTTAGAACTAGCAATATGTTTCGTTGCTGTGATTTTTTGTGACAAACATATGCATTTTTTCAAAATCTTTGAATATTTCTTATATTTTTTTTTAGTATGGTGCTTATTAGTCGGTGATAATCGGTGCTTTATATATATTTGGCGTTTAGTTACACAGCTTCTCTTAAGCCACTTTGTTAACCATTTGTTTCTCAGTGATTTGCGAGTGATTTTAATTTCAATTTTTGGAAAACATAACTCAAATAGTAAAATCAGCCAATCATGAAAATAGGAAAATGCTTTTTCAAAATTGCTTTCGGTAAGTACATCAGTAAATGATAACGCCTCTAAATTTTCCTTAAATTTCCTTATGTTATCGACACTAAAGTCTCGTCTTGTTTCGAACCAGTAGGTGTTATTAATATTATTATTATCTTTAATTAAAATCTCTACACTTAAACTTTGTCCAGTTTCATGATCAGATAAAGCTAAGTTATGCATATTAGATATCACATTGTCATAGTTACTCACTATTAAGTCTAGACAGGCATTTTTCCGCGTGGGTTTTACAATATGGTTTTTAAGGTTATAGTTATTTAAGATTGCTGAAAGGTCATCCGTTGCTCTGTTGGGCTTTATTATGTCAATGTTCCAATCTCCACATAAAATAATTTTTTTGTTTGGCTTTTTTGTTAATATATGCAGTAAACGGTCGAGCTCATACAAAAAATCGCCCACCAGGGATGACGGAGTTCTATAGATGCAAATAATAGTGACATTATAATTTAATATCTCTATACCACAGCATTCAAAAATAAATGGCTTACAATTATTTATTTTTAAAAGTTCGTAATTTAAATGGTTTTTTATTAAGATGCAACTGCCACCCCTTCGTTCGTTTTGACGAGAAAAAGACGCTGCTAACTTGTAGTTTTGTAGTTTTATATTCGATTCATTTCCGCGTTTGATAAAACTCTCTGTTATACAAATGACGTCAATATCTCCTAACGTTGTCTTTAATTCTGACAACGCCATATCCAATAGGTCGCGTTTATTTAAGAGACCGGCAATATTTTGATGGAAAAGCTTAAACAACAATTTATTCTCGAAAAAGCTTATTTTTTATGAGTGTATCACTCGAGTTGTTAAGTTTTTTGTGCTTTGTTACTGTTTTAAAATAGTAAGGAATTATGCCTTTACATTTACTTCTTTGAGCAATAAAGATTCTAACCGGTCTTTGTATTGACTGTATGTACCAATGTTATTTAAAGAGGGTAAAGTATGGTCTAATGTTCGTTTTATATTTTTACTTTTATAAGGATTTACCAAATATTTATTCTTATATTCTAGGAAATCAATTTCGAAGTTTAGTTTCTTACATAGATGCTCTGTTACAGAATTTTTAAAATAATAATTTTCATTACACAAACTATTGTCAAGATCAATAAATTTACAATTAGAATAATTTTGTGTAATTAATTTCAAGTTATTTTTCAATAAATTTTCATTGAGATGAATGTTATGTTGTACTTTTATCAAATATATTTTTTTACAAAATTTAAGTCTATCTAAAGCGCTACATAAGTTACAAAATAAGTTATAGGGGTTTTTGTCATTACTACCAACAATCAATACAACTATGTCATTATTTGAGACATCTGATTCCAAATTACAACAGTTATGTAAAATTTGTGACGAGGTGGCATATGGTTTTGTTATTGAAGTCACTTCGTACACGTCATTCCATTTGCCGTACCGACTTTTTATTATATTTGTTGATAATCCCCTCGCTTGTTGATCTCCGAAAATTATTATTCTAGGTTTCCTGTTAGTGTACTCTGTTGGGTGTGGAGGCAGAGTTTTTCTTTTAGACGAATAGGTAGCGCCATCTTTTGAGTAACTTGAGGAATTATGCGTTTTTTCGTTTCTCTTAAGTTCATTATTTAATAGACAGAAGTCATTTCTATTATTTAAGTTTAATGTATCAGTACTACTATTTAGCGCATTCTCCAAGTTTAAACAGATTTTTTTGCTAATGGTTGATCTAATTTCGCTTTGTTTTTGTACCGAGAGGGACAATTTATTACTTAAAATTGTGTTTTTTAATATCGGAGTACTCGTAGTTTTAACTTTTTTTAAGAAATCTATTTTTTTATTTTGTTCATTGATTATTTTCTTTAATTCAGCTATTTCGGAGTTTAAAGTAATTATTTCTTCATGAGCAGATGATAGTTCATATTGTACATTTTCAAGTTGTTGTTTTAAATCACATACTGATGATGTATCTAAGGTTGAAATTTGTGGAAGACTTTTATTATATGGGCTGTTGCTTAGTGTTAAGTTTGTCACTGAACTATTCGATGTTTTATTCGAAAGATTTAATTCTGAGTCAGATAAAGATAACGCCTTCCTCCTTTGTCTTCTGTAGGTTATATTATCCATGTTAATGAGAATACTTGGAAAAATATAAGAAATGTAGTAATCGTGAAGACCCTCCATAGTTAATGGTTTGCATGCAATATGTCGAAATCGATTTTTTCGTACTTTCGCGGCTTCTGATTCGATTTTCTGTAACTTTGTTCAACTACAAACGAAAATATTTTCACTACAAACCTCTGCAGAGGTCCCTCAATCATTTTAGACGTTTGTAGTAATCGTGAAGACCCTCCATAGATAATGGCTTGCATGCAATATGTGGAAATCGATTTCTTCGTACTTTCGCGGCTTCTGATTCGATTTTCTGTAACTTTTGTTGAACTACAAACGAAAATATTTTCACTACAAACCTCTGCAGAGGTCCCTTAATCATTTTAGACGTTTGTAGTAATCTTGAAGACCCTCCATAGATAATGGCTCGCATTGAATATGTTGAAATCGATTTTTTCGTACTTTCGCGGCTTCTGATTCGATTTTCTGTAACTTTTGTTGAACTACAAACGAAAATATTTTCACTACAAACCTCTGCAGAGGTCCCTCGATCATTTTAGACGTTTGTAGTAATCGTGAAGACCCTCCATAGATAATGGCTCGCATTGAATATGTTGAAATCGATTTTTTCGTACTTTCGCGGCTTCTGATTCGATTTTCTGTAACTTTTGTTGAACTACAAACGAAAATATTTTCACTACAAACCTCTGCAGAGGTCCCTCGATCATTTTAGACGTTTGTAGTAATCGTGAAGACCCTCCATAGTTAATGGTTTGCATGCAATATGTCGAAATCGATTTTTTCGTACTTTCGCGGCTTCTGATTCGATTTTCTGTAACTTTTGTTCAACTACAAACAAAAATATTTTCACTACAAACCTCTGCAGAGGTCCCTCGATCATTTTAGACGTTTGTAGTAATCGTGAAGACCCTCCATAGATAATGGCTCGCATTGAATATGTTGAAATCGATTATTTCGTACTTTCGCGGCTTCTGATTCGATTTTCTGTAACTTTTGTTGAACTACAAACGAAAATATTTTCACTACAAACCTCTGCAGAGGTCCCTCAATCATTTTAGACGTTTGTAGTAATCGTGAAGACCCTCCATAGATAATGGCTTGCATGCAATATGTGGAAATCGATTTCTTCGTACTTTCGCGGCTTCTGATTCGATTTTCTGTAACTTTTGTTGAACTACAAACGAAAATATTTTCACTACGAACCTCTGCAGAGGTCCCTCGATCATTTTAGACGTTTGTAGTAATCGTGAAGACCCTCCATAGATAATGGCTCGCATTGAATATGTTGAAATCGATTTCTTCGTACTTTCGCGGCTTCTGATTCGATTTTCTGTAACTTTGTTCAACTACAAACGAAAATATTTTCACTACAAACCTCTGCAGAGGTCCCTCAATCATTTTAGACGTTTGTAGTAATCGTGAAGACCCTCCATAGATAATGGCTTGCATGCAATATGTGGAAATCGATTTCTTCGTACTTTCGCGGCTTCTGATTCGATTTTCTGTAACTTTTGTTGAACTACAAACGAAAATATTTTCACTACAAACCTCTGCAGAGGTCCCTTAATCATTTTAGACGTTTGTAGTAATCTTGAAGACCCTCCATAGATAATGGCTCGCATTGAATATGTTGAAATCGATTTTTTCGTACTTTCGCGGCTTCTGATTCGATTTTCTGTAACTTTTGTTGAACTACAAACGAAAATATTTTCACTACAAACCTCTGCAGAGGTCCCTCGATCATTTTAGACGTTTGTAGTAATCGTGAAGACCCTCCATAGATAATGGCTCGCATTGAATATGTTGAAATCGATTTTTTCGTACTTTCGCGGCTTCTGATTCGATTTTCTGTAACTTTTGTTGAACTACAAACGAAAATATTTTCACTACAAACCTCTGCAGAGGTCCCTCGATCATTTTAGACGTTTGTAGTAATCGTGAAGACCCTCCATAGTTAATGGTTTGCATGCAATATGTCGAAATCGATTTTTTCGTACTTTCGCGGCTTCTGATTCGATTTTCTGTAACTTTTGTTCAACTACAAACAAAAATATTTTCACTACAAACCTCTGCAGAGGTCCCTCGATCATTTTAGACGTTTGTAGTAATCGTGAAGACCCTCCATAGATAATGGCTCGCATTGAATATGTTGAAATCGATTATTTCGTACTTTCGCGGCTTCTGATTCGATTTTCTGTAACTTTTGTTGAAGTACAAACGAAAATATTTTCACTACAAACCTCTGCAGAGGTCCCTCACTCATTTTAGACGTTTGTAGTAATCGTGAAGACCCTCCATAGATAATGGCTTGCATGCAATATGTGGAAATCGATTTCTTCGTACTTTCGCGGCTTCTGATTCGATTTTCTGTAACTTTTGTTGAACTACAAACGAAAATATTTTCACTACGAACCTCTGCAGAGGTCCCTCGATCATTTTAGACGTTTGTAGTAATCGTGAAGACCCTCCATAGATAATGGCTCGCATTGAATATGTTGAAATCGATTTCTTCGTACTTTCGCGGCTTCTGATTCGATTTTCTGTAACTTTTGTTGAACTACAAACGAAAATATTTTCACTACAAACCTCTGCAGAGGTCCCTCCATCATTTTAGACGTTTGTAGTAATCGTGAAGACCCTGCATAGATAATGGCTTGCATGCAATATGTTGAAATCGATTTCTTCGTACTTTCGCGGCTTCTGATTCGATTTTCTGTAACTTTTGTTGAACTACAAACGAAAATATTTTCACTAGAAACCTCTGCAGAGGTCCCTTAATCATTTTAGACGTTTGTAGTAATCGTGAAGACCCTCCATAGATAATGGCTTGCATGCAATATGTGGAAATCGATTTCTTCGTACTTTCGCGGCTTCTGATTCCATTTTCTGTAACTTTTGTTGAACTACAAACGAAAATATTTTCACTACAAACCTCTGCAGAGGTCCCTCAATCATTTTAGACGTTTGTAGTAATCGTTAAGAGTTCAAGACCCTCCATAGATAATGGCTTGCATGCAATATGTCGAAATCGATTCTTTTGTACTTTCGCGGGTTCTGATTCGATTTTCTGTAACTTTTGTTTAACTACAAACGAAAATATTTTCACTGCAAACCTCTGCAGAGGTCTCTCGATCATTTTAGACGTTTGTAGTAATCGTGAAGACCCTCCATAGATAATGGCTTGCATGCAATATGTGGAAATCGATTTCTTCGTACTTTCGCGGCTTCTGATTCGATTTTCTGTAACTTTTGTTGAACTACAAACGAAAATATTTTCACTAAAAACCTCTGCAGAGGTCCCTCGATCATTTTAGACGTTTGTAGTAATCGTGAAGACCCTCCATTGTTAATGGTTTGCATGCAATATGTCGAAATCGATTTTTTCGTACTTTCGCGGCTTCTGATTCGATTTTCTGTAACTTTTGTTGAACTACAAACGAAAATATTTTCACTACAAACCTCTGCAGAGGTCCCTCGATCATTTTAGACGTTTGTAGTAATCGTGAAGACCCTCCATAGATAATGGCTCGCATTGAATATGTTGAAATCGATTTCTTCGTACTTTCGCGGCTTCTGATTCGATTTTCTGTAACTTTTGTTGAACTACAAACGAAAATATTTTCACTACAAACCTCTGCAGAGGTCCCTCGATCATTTTAGACGTTTGTAGTAATCGTGAAGACCCTCCATAGATAATGGCTCGCATTGAATATGTTAAAATCGATTTTTTCGTACTTTCGCGGCTTCTGATTCGATTTTCTGTAACTTTTGTTGAACTACAAACGAAAATATTTTCACTACAAACCTCTGCAGAGGTCTCTCGATCATTTTAGACGTTTGTAGTAATCGTGAAGACCCTCCATAGATAATGGCTCGCATTGAATATGTTGAAATCGATTTCTTCGTACTTTCGCGGCTTCTGATTCGATTTTCTGTAACTTTTGTTGAACTACAAACGAAAATATTTTCACTACAAACCTCTGCAGAGGTCCCTCCATCATTTTAGACGTTTGTAGTAATCGTGAAGACCCTCCATAGATAATGGCTTGCATGCAATATGTGGAAATCGATTTCTTCGTACTTTCGCGGCTTCTGATTCGATTTTCTGTAACTTTTGTTGAACTACAAACGAAAATATTTTCACTACAAACCTCTGCAGAGGTCCCTCCATCATTTTAGACGTTTGTAGTAATCGTGAAGACCCTGCATAGATAATGGCTTGCATGCAATATGTGGAAATCGATTTCTTCGTACTTTCGCGGCTTCTGATTCGATTTTCTGTAACTTTTGTACTACTAAAAACGAAAATATTTTCACTACAAACCTCTGCAGAGGTCCCTCGATCATTTTAGACGTTTGTAGTAATCGTGAAGACCCTCCATAGATAATGGCTCGCATTGAATATGTTGAAATCGATTTCTTCGTACTTTCGCGGCTTCTGATTCGATTTTCTGTAACTTTTGTTGAACTACAAACGAAAATATTTTCACTACAAACCTCTGCAGAGGTCCCTTAATCATTTAAGACGTTTTCAGTAATCGTGAAGACCCTCTATAGATAATGGCTTGCATGCAATATGTGGAAATCGATTCTTTCGTACTTTCGCGGCTTCTGATTCGATTTTCTGTAACTTTTGTTCAACTACAAACAAAAATATTTTCACTACAAACCTCTGCAGAGGTCCCTCGATCATTTTAGACGTTTGTAGTAGTCGTGAAGACCCTCCATAGATAATGGCTCGCATTGATTATGTTGAAATCGATTTTTTCGTACTTTCGAGTCTTCTGATTCGATTTTCTGTACCTTTTGTTCAACTACAAACGAAAATATTTTCACTACAAACCTTTATAGGGGTTCCTTAATCATTTTAGACGGTTTTAATACCCGTGAATAGTTTAAAACGCTAATGATTTGACCGAAACCCGACAAAGTCAAGTTTTCCTTACTTGCACGGCATCTGATACTGTTATACGTCACATTAATTCTACCACTAACAAAAAAATGTTTAATACAAATCGCTACGGAGAGTATCGTTCAATTTAGCTTTAATTGTAAATATTTAGGCTTTCAAATTGATTTTATAGAGGGAAAATTCATGACGATAAATGTCCGAAATTTTTATTTTTTTTAAATTTTATTATTATTTTTTCTAACTTACTACAAACAAAACAAAATGTACTACAATCATCTACTAACGTTCCTCTATAAGAATCGAAGGAAAAAAGTTTTTATTTTAAATGTGGGGGGATGCGATTTTTTTTGGTGCAGTAAAAATTTTTTTTTGCACATCTACAAAAAAATTTATTCTCACTACTATCAACTACTAACCAATATCTATTAAACGAATCCAAAAAATTTCATTTTTTACAAAGTCGGGTGCCAAGTTCACACAGCCCAAATTATGTCCTTACAAATTTTTCGTAGGACAGCTAGTTTAAATGAAAACACCATCGCAGCTTGTCGCTGCTATGGGCTAACTGGCATGGAACGTCGGAGTGACGTCACAGCCTTCCGCGCCGGCCGGTTAGTAAACGCCGCTAGTAATTTGATCATCAACTTCATCAATTTTTGTCGTGGAACAAAAATGTTTGCACTGTATGTTAAGGATTTCTTAGTTCTATAAATCTGCATTCTCAACTAAAAACGTTACGGATCCTCATTGACTAGCCGACCCGTGCCCACTTCGTTGCGCATTAATTATTTTTAATAATTACTTCTAACGACGATATCTCAAAAACTATTCATCTGATTGATATAGTGTAAGGGGCTATTTTAATCTACATTAAATTCTTAAGCTAACCAACATATTTATTTCGATAAGGATTAATACTGAACTAAAGAAAATAGCTTTGAAAATAACGTAATGTTTTTAATTACAAATTTGAACATAAAAGTGGTTATTGTAAGTCAACCGTAAGAGATAGAGATATGCTGTCGCGGACTTTTTTGTAGCATTTTTATAGATTTTGAATTCGCTAGTACATTACTTAACTATATCTTTGCTAGTTTACGCGGCGTTCGCGAGGAAAGGTCCCCGTTGGCGAGATTTTTTGCGACCTCTTTAACATTTATCGCCGTATTTCTGCTAATTTACATAAAAGCATAATAAATTATATACCTAAACCTTCCTCAAGAATCACTCTTTCTATTGTTGAAAACCGTGTAAAAATCAGACACACAGACAGACAGACAGACAGACAGGAGGACAGAAAGACGCGGCCGGGGGACTTCTTTTTATAATAAGTATAGATATAATTGACATCTATTTTTCGTTTGATAATTTTTATTAATATTACTTTATATTTTCAGATACATTGAAATTTTTTTTTAATTTTGTGACGATATACCATATTTTTTGGTAAAGCATTCTAGGATTTAAAATTATTCTCTTGACTCATTAAAAAGTGATATTTTTCCCCATCGGACGTCATTTATTCTTGTCAAAATTTATATTACAATGCATTATATCCATTATTTCATCAATTGCTTGTCTAATATTTTGTCAGGCAGTTAATATAATTTTGTCAATATGTACATATTAATTTCTTATATTCATTATTATTTGTCAGGCAGTTAAGATCATTATATATTGTATTAATTTAATTGTATTTTACTGTTATTACTAAATTTCGTTACATTTTGAAGAAAAGGAAAGGTCCATGTGCCATGTGGTGATCACCATGTATGTACATGAATGTGTCGAAGATGCCTGATGAAGGTAGAATAAAGATCGAAACGTCGCATAATTTATGATTTGATTCTTTGATTGGCAACCTCAGTCCACTTAACTACTAAATTTGAACAACAATAATTGACATAGTCAATTTGGTTCAGAAAGTGTCTGAAGGTGACCTGTATGTATGTGCGCGTGTGACAGAGCTGGAGCAGCTGCTGCGCTGGATGCTGTGCAAGGAGCCGCTGGCGCGCTGCTCCGTGCCGCAGCTCATGGCGCACCCCTGGCTGCGGCAGCCCGTCGCCCCCGACTTCTACGTCTTCCAACACGTCGTCGACACTCGCACAAGTGAGAACTCGCTCGCACTCACTCAACCTCTCACTCCCTCACTTACTCCCACACAATCGCTGGCGCGCTGCTCCGTGCCGCAGCTCATGGCGCACCCCTGGCTGCGGCAGCCCGTCGCCCCCGACCTCTACGTCTTCCAACACGTCGTCGACACTCGCACAAGTGAGAACTCGCTCGCACTCACTCAACCTCTCACTCCCTCACTTACTCCCACACAATCGCTGGCGCGCTGCTCCGTGCCGCAGCTCATGGCGCACCCCTGGCTGCGGCAGCCCGTCGCCCCCGACTTCTACGTCTTCCAACACGTCGTCGACACTCGCACAAGTGAGAACTCGCTCGCACTCACTCAACCTCTCACTCCCTCACTTACTCCCACACAATCGCTGGCGCGCTGCTCCGTGCCGGAGCTCATGGCGCACCCCTGGCTGCGGCAGCCCGTCGCCCCCGACTTCTACGTCTTCCAACACGTCGTCGACACTCGCACAAGTGAGAACTCGCTCGCACTCACTCAACCTCTCACTCCCACACAATCGCTGGTGCGCTGCTCCGTGCCGCAGCTCATGGCGCACCCCTGGCTGCGGCAGCCCGTCGCCCCCGACCTCTACGTCTTCCAACACGTCGTCGACACTCGCGCAAGTGAGAACTCGCTCGCACTCACTCAACCTCTCACTCCCTCACTTACTCCCACACAATCGCTGGCGCGCTGCTCCGTGCCGCAGCTCATGGCGCACCCCTGGCTGCGG
Source organism: Melitaea athalia (assembly GCA_905220545.2). NCBI lineage: Eukaryota > Metazoa > Arthropoda > Insecta > Lepidoptera > Nymphalidae > Melitaea > Melitaea athalia. Next base: position 616,160 of record CAJNAG020000002.1, read on the forward strand.
CAGCCCGTCGCCCCCGACCTTTACGTCTTCCAACACGTCGTCGACACTCGCACAAGTGAGAACTCGCTCGCACTCACTCAACCTCTCACTCCCTCACTTACTCCCACACAATCGCTGGCGCGCTGCTCCGTGCCGCAGCTCATGGCGCACCCCTGGCTGCGGCAGCCCGTCGCCCCCGACCTCTACGTCTTCCAACACGTCGTCGACACTCGCACAAGTGAGAACTCGGTCGCACTCACTCAACCTCTCACTCCCTCACTTACTCCCACACAATCGCTGGCGCGCTGCTCCGTGCCGCAGCTCATGGCGCACCCCTGGCTGCGGCAGCCCGTCGCCCCCGACCTCTACGTCTTCCAACACGTCGTCGACACTCGCACAAGTGAGAACTCGCTCGCACTCACTCAACCTCTCACTCCCACACAATCGCTGGTGCGCTGCTCCGTGCCGCAGCTCATGGCGCACCCCTGGCTGCGGCAGCCCGTCGCCCCCGACCTCTACGTCTTCCAACACGTCGTCGACACTCGCGCAAGTGAGAACTCGCTCGCACTCACTCAACCTCTCACTCCCTCACTTACTCCCACACAATCGCTGGCGCGCTGCTCCGTGCCGCAGCTCATGGCGCACCCCTGGCTGCGGCAGCCCGTCGCCCCCGACCTCTACGTCTTCCAACACGTCGTCGACACTCGCACAAGTGAGAACTCGCTCGCACTCACTCAACCTCTCACTCCCTCACTTACTCCCACACAATCGCTGGCGCGCTGCTCCGTGCCGCAGCTCATGGCGCACCCCTGGCTGCGGCAGCCCGTCGCCCCCGACCTCTACGTCTTCCAACACGTCGTCGACACTCGCACAAGTGAGAACTCGCTCGCACTCACTCAACCTCTCACTCCCTCACTTACTCCCACACAATCGCTGGCGCGCTGCTCCGTGCCGCAGCTCATGGCGCACCCCTGGCTGCGGCAGCCCGTCGCCCCCGACCTCTACGTCTTCCAACACGTCGTCGACACTCGCACAAGTGAGAACTCGCTCGCACTCACTCAACCTCTCACTCCCTCACTTACTCTCACACAATCGCTGGCGCGCTGCTCCGTGCCGCAGCTCATGGCGCACCCCTGGCTGCGGCAGCCCGTCGCCCCCGACCTCTACGTCTTCCAACACGTCGTCGACACTCGCACAAGTGAGAACTCGCTCGCACTCACTCAACCTCTCACTCCCTCACTTACTCCCACACAATCGCTGGCGCGCTGCTCCGTGCCGCAGCTCATGGCGCACCCCTGGCTGCGGCAGCCCGTCGCCCCCGACCTCTACGTCTTCCAACACGTCGTCGACACTCGCACAAGTGAGAACTCGCTCGCACTCACTCAACCTCTCACTCTCTCACTTAGGCCCGTATTTATAAATCGCTCTCAAGTACGATCTCAAGAGCGATCTCAGCTGATACGCTCTCAGGATGTGATCACGATCTCAAGATCACTACTAATTAATAAATCGTCATCAAGAGCGTATCACCTGATACCGATCTCAAGATATCGAACTCAAGATGTTGTTCAGTTTTGAATGAATGATTGACAAATCTAAACATGTATAAGAAATAAAATGTTATGTACATATGTGGAATATTAAAGCTATAAAAATTATATATATATAATAAATCATTGATCTTTCTAGCTTGAATTATAGTACATATATTAATTTCAACGTCAACGTCATTGTCGCACTCGCACTCATCTCTCTTGTAAAATTTGAAAAAAATATCTAGTTTGCTGTTTTATCTAAGAATTTTCTCTAAAATAGTTCAATTTTCTGTTAAATTCATTCTCAAATGTTATCCAGTATTAATATTGAGTAGTTGTCTTCATTTTGGTGATTGGGAAAACTGTTATTGTTAGATACTTATGCAGAGCGGTACACGTCAATCAAACGAGCTAGTTAGTTGCACACTGATTTATTAACCGTTGACACTGATACATATAGTGCGCGGTAAGCGCATACACAACATCTCTCCCTCTTATAGCAAGGATAATATAAATAACAACATTGTTTACATAAAACTAACTAAAACTATTAAGTCGGTGTTGAATAAACCGGACTTATTGCCCGACGCCTGGAACGGGTGGTACAGAGAGGTGTTACCGGCTCATTAGTTGCTTCATCCGATGCAGACGACTCTTGACATGATTTCATCGGAGGCTCTCCTCCACCTTCTGGATGAGCGATAGCTTCGGAGTATGAACCGTCCGGTGGCATTAGGTCTGGCACCACGTCTGGGTCCCAACGTCTGTTATCTGACTGCGAGTTGCATAATCGTAATCTGATTTGATCGATGTGTCTTGTTATCACACAGTCTAAATGTGGTATATATATTTTGTATAATACTTGTCCGACTTTTTCCTTAACTATTCCTTCAATCCAATATTTTTTATTATTATTTATATTTTTAGTAACCCAAACTGTTGCGTTCTCTTTGAAGCCCTCTCTCTTTGTACCTTTATAATTTTTAGCCTGCAAGGACTGGTTGTGTTCGACGGTTCGAGTGAGTGCTGTGGGTGAGGGAGACGATGACGAAGCAAATGGTGTCGAGTTTAAGAGGTCTAGCCGTGAACGCAACGTACGACCATACACTAATTCCGCGGGTGACTTTTCGGTGGTACTGTTTTTAGAGTTTCTATAGTCGAATAGAAATTTAGCTAGCTTCTCTGCAATATTTTTTTTATTACAACCCTGTAAAACTATACTTTTGAGCCCCCTTTTAATAATTTTCACAAAGCTCTCAGCTTGCCCATTGCTAGCAGGATGATATGCAGGTGATAACATATGTTTTATACCATTAACCAGACAAAAGTGCTTAAATTCATGAGAGGTAAACGACGTACCATTGTCACTCACCAATGTATGTGGAAATCCGAACCGCGACATGAAATCGTATAATTTAGAAATCACAGCTTTTGAATTGTAAGACGAAGTCATATCATAACACTCGACCCATTTACTGTGGGCGTCTACAATAACTAAAAACATATAATTGTTAACCGGTCCCAGAAAATCTAAATGAATTCTATAAAATGGAAGCGGCGGCAGCGGCCAGGGTGCCAGCGGCGCGTGTTTCGGCGCGGGCCGCAGCTGTGCGCACACGCCGCACGCTGCCGCCAGCTGCTCCAGCGCTCTGTCCACACCCGGGAACCATAGCCGCTTGCGCGCCTCCGCTTTCATTTTCACGACCCCGAAATGTGAGCTGTGCATTTCCTTACACACTGTCTCTCGCAAACTAAACGGAATAACTACTTTATGTCCCCGCATCAGACATCCGTTTTCGTACGATAGTTGATTACGGCAATTAAAGTAAGGTTTTAAATTAACATCAACAATTTTCCGTGGCCACCCGTTTAATACATAACGCTTGACTCGCGACAAGCAATCGTCTGTAGCGGTTTCACGCCTCAGGTCGCTAAGCGTCACCGGTAGATCACCGTCGATAACAAAATTGACATAGGCCGCTCTCTCTTCACAATTTACGAGCTCATCTGATACACCTCCCCGTGGTGGCATACACGTATTGGTAACCTCACAAGCCCTAGATAAATAATCCGCTATGTTCTGCTTGCTACTTATATACTCGATATTATAATTATAAGCGGCCAGAAACATAGCGTATCGTTGGAGACGGTTGGCGGATACTTCGGGGATTCCTTTGTGAAGTCCGAATATGGCCAGCAGGGGTTTATGGTCTGTCCTTAACACGAATGGTTGCGATCTACCGTATAAATACTGGTGGAACCGTCTTACGCCAAAAATAATAGCTGTCGCTTCCTTTTGGATCTGCGCGTAATTCTTTTCCGCCGGTGTAAGCGTTCGAGAAGCGTAAGATATCGGCCTTTCTATCATATCCTTATCGATTTGAGATAATACAGCTCCTAGCCCCGTCGGCGACGCATCAACGGTCAAAATAATCCTCGCGTTCGGGTTAAAGTGCGCCAAAGTCCTATCAGACGATAAAATATTTTTTACTTTTATAAATGCGTTATCGTGAGCTATAGTCCATTCCCACTTCGCGTTTTTATTTAATAAATTATATAATGGACTCAGCACAGACGATGCGTCGGGTATAAAATTCCTATAATAATTCGTAAGTCCCAAAAACGACTGTAATTGTGACACGCTCTCTGGTTTAGTAGCTTGTAATATAGCATTTACTTTTTCAGGTGATGTCCTAATCCCGTTTTTGTCTACTATATGGCCGAGATATGAAATTTCATCTTTAAAAAAATCGCATTTACTTTTTTGTACTGTCAGCCCCGCGTCATCTAAACGCTGAAGCACGGTGATTAAACGTTGTCGGTGCTGGTCATCACTATCGGCAGTTATTAATATGTCATCTAATAGGAAAATGATGCCATCTATACCAGCGAGCAAACACTCCATTGCTCTTTGAAAAATGACTGGTGCGCTTGCCAGCCCAAAAACCAAACGAGTGAAATTAAAAAGACCGCGATGTGTATTTATACATGTGAGGTTTTGCGACTCCTCGCATAGCCTAAGCTGATTGTATGCCATAGACAAGTCAATTTTACTAAACTTAACACCCCCATACAACTTAGATAATAAGTCATTTACACTAGGCAAGGGGTATTGATCTATTATTAACTGTTTGTTAATTGTAACCGAGTAATCGGCGCATAAGCGGATACTACCGTCTTTTTTCAACACCGGTACCACAGGCGATGCGTACTCCGAGTGTTCCACCGGTTTTAAAATACCCAACCCTAATAATCGATCTAGTTCCTTATCTATTTTTTCTTTAAGTGCATAAGGCACCGGTCTAGCTTTACGAAAAATTGGCTTTACATCGGGCTTCAAGTGCAATTTAATTGTATATTTATTAAAAGACCCGAGACTATTAGAGAAAACCTTAGGAAACATTTTAAATAAATCTTCCGCGACATTTAAATCACTTCCTTTATGCGTGTAAACAGCGTGCACAGGTGCGCTCGAATGCGTCATCACTAACTCGAGATCGAATTCCCGTATGAAATCGCGCCCAAGCAGCGATGGGCCGTTATATCGTACGACAAACACAGATAACTCTCGCGTGCGCCCCTTATACGATATTGGCAACAAAACCACGCCCACGGTATCAATATTACCGCCGTTATAATTATATAATTTTTTATTGGTGACTGACAATGGCAATCGCTTGAAATACAACACATATGTTTTGTAAGAAATAACGCTTACAGCTGATCCACTATCTATTTCAAACTCTAAAACCAGCCCACCGATCCGAACGCTCTCGGTCATCGGTCTGCCCGTCACACATCGAATATTGTATAAACACTCACCGTCGTCTCCGTCATCCACAGTACCTTCCCCGACGTACTTGACCTTGGCGTCGTTGGGACACATTTTATACAAATGACCTTTGTTGTTACACTTTTTACACATAACTTTTATAGCGACACTGGTTAGATTTATGATTAGTAAACCCGCACACACTACACTTTTCCTTCTTGGAGATGTTGAACACGCCATCCGGAACCATCACGGCGCTGCCGCTCGCCCCCGGCGCTGCCATTGACGACGCCCGGCGCGCACAACACACGCTTTCTGCCAAATCTATGGCTTTCGCCAAGGTCAGTTCCCGCTGATCCTGGGCAAACAACTTGTCCCGCTCGTGTCCTGCTGCCATGCCCATGATAAACCTATCCAGCAAGGCCTCCTCCAAATTCTTGAAAGCACAGTGTGCTGCTAATCCCCTTAACCGTGCCGCCCACTGAGTGTGGCTTTCACCTGTGTGCTGCGTTGCGGAGTAGAAAATGGATTTCTCCGCAAACCCGAACCTTTTCGGTGTAAAATGCTCGTCGAGGAGTGTAGTTATTTCATCGTAACGCAATTCTTCCACCTTACGAGGTAGCGCCAGGTCACTAACTAGGTTAAAACTCGCTTCACTTAACGCGCTTAACAAAATGGCCCGTCTCTTGACAGTTAATTTGTCATTTTCGTTATTTATCTCGTTCGCTATAAACCATTGGTTTATGCGGCATTTGTAGCTTCTCCACTCTTGTGCCAGGTGGTCGAAGGTGGAAAGAACACCAAATACTCCTCCAGTAGCCATTTTCAATGCCTACGTGAGTTCGTTCGCTGCCACGTGTTAGATACTTATGCAGAGCGGTACACGTCAATCAAACGAGCTAGTTAGTTGCACACTGATTTATTAACCGTTGACACTGATACATATAGTGCGCGGTAAGCGCATACACAACACACACACATGAAGGGGAGTGTTGTTTAATCGTGAATAATAAGGACTTATATATTATTTAACTTACCGTTTGACATTTGTTTTGGAGTGATTGCAGTGAAGTGTTCTAAAATTATTCCTAATACGGAGATTAAAAGTGAATTTAGTGACATTAAATTAGTTATTATTGACTCATTTTGAAGGTGTTCAGAAAACGTTCTTTTAAACTCAACCTGCGTTAATATAATTTATAAGATTTGATATTGTACTGATGGATAATTTTGCGTAGTTTTACATGTATTGAATTGGCCCAATGGTTACAACGTCTGCCTAGATTAAGTACGAGACACCAAGTTCTCCAAGATCAAACCCCACGACTTGCTTACAGTTTATTTTGTTTTTCTTTTTTCTTTTTAAATTTTTTAATTTTTATACATAAATTTTGAATTATACATACATTTTTGTTGTTTTTGGTGCAATTTTTATTATTAGTAATATTATTATTATTATTATTTTATTTTATTTTTTGTACATTCATTATAATAAATATCACGATCACGATCACGATTCAGCCTGTAATATCCCACTGCTGGGCATAGGCCTCTTCCCCATGTAGGAGAAGGATACAAAGTATGAATAATTTCGGTTGTTGCACATCATCTGAGGCAGACCGTTCAAACATTTTGGTGTGTGGACTTTGCCGAGTCTCATTTCACTACAAATGTATTTTCCCACACAGGGAGAACAAAAAGCCACCGTCGGATCTAAAATCGACTTGGATCTGCCCCGATTGTATACAAAAAAATCATGCTCCAAACAATCGCAATAAAGATAATACACCTGTCCGCTCGAATTATCGTGACCTAAAGGAAGTTGTAACCGAAGATATCTTAACCTTGCACCCTAACTCGAAGCAGGATGTGGGCAATCAATCTCCACCTATAAACATCAAGGATTTCATAAAATCTGAGTTTCATGATATGAAGCAGGATCTTAGCAGTATCTCGAAAGAAATTACATCTTTAAGGCAGGAACTACAGGACATAAGAACTGCCATGGGTTTTATTAACGATGAATACAATAAGATGAATGAAAAAATTGCGTTAGTGGAATCGAAGTTTAAGGCTTTTGATGCCTTGGTGACCACTGTGGAGCATTTAAGGACGGTTAATGAGAAGCTGGAGGCAGATTCTAACGCTAAAGACCAATGGGCAAGGCGGTCTAACATAGAGATCTGCGGAATTCCTGAAAAGAAAGACGAGAACCTTCTCCGCATTACAGAAGAAATCGCTAAAAGAGCTGGATTTGATCTGAAGTTGACAGAAATTGATTTTGTTACGCGAGTTGCCTCCGCTAGTAAAGTCAATAAACCTAAGCCTATAGTTGTCCGTCTGCAATCTCGCTATAGAAAGGATGACTTTTTAGCCTGTTTGAGGAAATTGAAAATGATTTGCCAGGACCTCGGCTTTGATAAGAATGAGTCTCGGATATATTTTAATGATCATTTGACAAAATTTAATAAAATGCTTTTACATCGTGCTAAAGTTTTGTCCAAAGAGCGCACTTATAAATATGTTTGGATTAAAAACTGTACAATTATGGTCAGAAAGAACGACACCAGTCCTGTTATTCACATTGCGAATGTTGATGATTTAAAAAAGATCAAATAGGCAATATTTACTCTCCATTTATAATTATGTATTGTATGTTTTATGTAAATTGTAGTATCTCATTTAGATATTTAATATGTTGTTATAGGTATGGGGTTCAGCTATGATTGCGAAGTGCTCATGTATTCGGGCTCTGCTTGACAATTATAGTTAGGAATTTATCTTTTACCAAGTTTGGGTGTGATAACATTTCGATTTTGAAAAATAAATGTATATTTAATTTGTTTATTGTTTGTAATTACTATGCTTGATCACAACAGTTTAAGTATTTACTATCAGAATGTTCGTGGTTTACGTACCAAAACTAACTTATTTTATAACAGTCTACTTCTCAATGATTTTGATATCATCTGTTTAAGCGAGACATGGTTGTTGGACTCCATTTCTAGCTCTGAACTTTTTGATTATCGTTATGCTACATATAGGTGCGACCGTAATTATGAGTCTCGTGGTGATAAGCTTGGCGGTGGTGTACTTATTGCTTTGCGTCGCGAGTTTCAGGTTGTTTCCTCGGATAATATCACCTTTAATAATTTTTCAGCTGAAGCTGTCACTGTTACTATTCACCTTAAGAACTCACGCCTTTTGAAGATTTGCTGTTGCTATTTCCCACATTGCCCAGAACAAGAAGAATCTGAGGCTTATTTATTTGACACAATTTCTAATATGATTATCGGTAGACCTAATGATGTTTATTTAATTGTGGGTGATTTTAACATAAGTAATGGAATTTGGCATCAAGTGCATAATTATTCGGAATTATGTGACTCTTTTCGAGATTCTCTGGTAGACAACCTGCACCACTTTCTTTGTTTTTCTGATTTCAAGCAGTATAATACTGGACGATATACGATTTGGAGAGAAAGACCTGCTGACTCTTTTAGAGACTTTATTCACTAGCACTAGGTCCGACACAAGCACTAGGTACAAATACTACGCACTAAATACAAGCACTAAGTACTAGGTACACTCACTGATCACTAGGTACACTTCACTAAGCACTAACAATGTCCGAGGTCGTAGCCAATGTCGTAGGTTTCCGCTGGTATCACTTCTAGTCTTCACTTCGAAGTCGCTTCGTCGTTAGCTCAAACTGAACTGACTCCGCTCGGCCTCCCCGGCCTTTTTATACCGGGCCGAGCCTACTCCCAGACAGTTCTAGAATGTTCGTGCGTGTACTCGATCTTGAGTTCATTCACCTATATGTCCTCTAGCGCCATCTAGTATTGAGTGGATGTTTCACGTTGTCTTTGTAACAAAGTGGTTTGTACAGCGCACAACGTGGTTCCTCCGCTCCCCGCTAGATGGCGCAAGCTCCTTTAATTTGTGTACTCGTAACAATACTATAAAAAACTGTAATGACCGTTTATTGGACCTGGTTCTATGTAGTACAGATTGTGTCGTTTCTAAGAGCCCTTATCCTTTACTTGACGAAGATAAGTATCATCCTGCTTTAGAGATTAACTCATTGCTAGTTAGACCTAATATTATGCAATTACCATCTCGCATCATTCGTCTTTATCACAAAGCTGACTCTGGGGCAATAATTAAGTCGCTTCGTGAAATTGAATGGATTAAACTTTTCCATAACCTTGACACTGAAGCCGCCACCACTACTTTCTATAATACCATCTTCAATATTATTGATAGGTGCATACCGTCAAAGGTTGTTCATCAGTCACGTAAGTATCCTGTTTGGTACAATAGGCCTTTTTTTTTTTTTTTTTTTTTTTTATGTTACGAGTACGGCAAACAAGCATACGGCTCACCTGATGGTAAGACCGTAGCCTATAGACGACTGCAACACCAGAAGCATCGCAAGCGCGTTGCCGACCCTATCCCCAATCCCCCCAGGAGGTCTGGTCACCTTACTCACCAACAGGAACACAATACTGATTGAAAACAGTATTATTTAGCTGTGGTCTTCTGTAAGGTCGAGGTACTACCCCAGTCGGGCTGCTCCATATTTTGAGCAGGAAATTTCCTGCTGTGCCCTACCTCAGTTAGCCTTTGATAAAGATAATTAAGGAAAAATTGAAATTTCACAGAAAATGGAAAACTTATTGCAGGATGTCAGACTATGATACATTTGTGCTTTTACGGGAAAGACAGAGAAGGGTTGAAGTCGACTGTTATAATGCTTTTATCGATAATGCTGAGAGACAAATTAATCGAAATAGTAAATATTTTTGGTCTTTTATAAGATCTAGGAGGGGGGAGTCTTATGATCTGCCAAATCGTATGTCTTTAGGTGAGACTTTGTCATCTGATGGCGAAGAGATTTGTAACTTGTTTAACTCATACTTTAAGTCTGCTTTTGAACCGGAGATGGGTGTGAATGGAGTTTTACCCGACAGTCAACCCTGTGTGGATTTATGTTCAATCGAACTTAGTATTTCTATAGTTGAGAAATATCTTAAAAATCTTAACGTTGACAAGGGAGTTGGACCAGATGCTTTACCCCCCTGTTTTCTTAAGCAATTTCGTGATGTGCTGGCATTACCTATATTTTTGTTATTTCGCTTATCTTTGAACACAGGATGCTTACCGACTTTATGGAAAAAATCTTTTATAACCCCGATATTAAAATCCGGCAATAAACATGATATACAAAATTATAGGCCTATTTCAAAACTTTGTTCCATTGCAAAGTTGTTTGAGAAAATCATTTACGACACTATGTTTCCAACTATACGTTCTTATCTGCTAAATCAACAGCATGGATTCATCAATAAGCGTTCAACGGAAACCAATCTCTGTGAATTCATACATCGGGTTTCTAGTTCTATGGACCAGGGACATCAGGTTGACGTCGTATACACGGATTACTCTAAGGCCTTCGATAAGGTCTCACACAGTCTTCTTCTTCTTAAGCTGAAGCGTTTCGGAATACACGGTGATCTTCTTCGTTGGTTGGATTCATATCTTCGCAACCGAAGTCAGGCTGTATCTATTAAGGGTTACTTATCGTCATTTGTACCTATTACGTCAGGTGTGCCCCAGGGCTCTCACCTCGGTCCTTTACTATTTAATATATTTATAAATGATATAAGCGATGTGTTTGTGTCCTCTGAATTCCTTTTGTACGCTGATGACACTAAAATATTTAAAACTATTAAATCACTTGCTGATTGTTATGATCTTCAAACAGACTTAAATCGCCTTGAAATCTACTGTAAGTCTAATTTTCTTCATCTGAATATTACTAAATGTAGTATAGTTTCTTTCTCACGCAAACGCCAACCTTTTATTTATAAATATGCTATTAACAGTACTTTATTAACGAGGAAATCTGAGGTGAGAGACTTGGGTGTTACACTGGACAGTAAACTAACATTTGGGACCCATGTAAACAACATTTTAACAAAGGCATATAGTTTGCTTGGATTCATTATGAGGATCGGATCTGAGTTTAGGAGACCTTCCACACTTAATCTTCTTTACAACTCCTACGTTCGCTCTGTACTTGAGTATTCATCTACGGTCTGGAATCCTCAGTATAACGTTTATAAAAATCGAATTGAGAATATTCAGAAAAAGTTTTTGAAGTATTTGTCGTATAAATTTACTGACTTACCAAACGAGCCATTGAGTCTGTCTAGACGCCGTTCTGTTCGAGACCAAATATTTTTATTTAAAATTGTTAATAATCACGTGGACTCTTTATTTTTACTTAGTAATCTACTTTTGAACTGTCCACGATCTGGTTCACGTCATCCGAGGTGTTTTCATACTCCAACTTGTCGTACCTTCTATAGCGCTAATTCGTTTTTGATCAGAGCTTGTCGTGAGTATAATGAGCATTTTTGTAATATTGATTTGTTTCACTTATCTTTAGCTGAATATAAAAAGCAAATATCGAATGCGATTATTACGATTTAATGTTGAATGGATTTTGTTAGTGATTTGTATTTGTTTTGAATTTATAATGTTGATTAATTTATTATAGCTTATCATTGCTTTAGAGTGCTTTTATGTAACGGTAATTGCTGGAAACTTTGCTGTATTTTGTGAAATTAATTTGTGTTGATGTATTTTATTGTATAATATATTCGATAAAAACGATTTAATGTTGAATGGATTTTAGTAGTGATTTGTATTTGTTTTGAATTTATAATTTTGATTAACTTATTATAGCTTATCATTTTATTGCTTTAGAGTGCTTTTATGTGATAGTAATTGGTGGAAACTTTGCTGGATTTTTAACCGACTTCAAAAAAGGAGGAGGTTTCTCAATTCGACCGTATATTTTTTTTTTTTTTTTTTTGTAAAATTAATTTGTGTTAATGTTATTTATTATGTACATCTGTTTGTTTCCCAAATATTGAATAAATAAATAAATAAATAAATCATTTTTGTTTCACCTGTTTATATTTAGCTTTTGTATTGTTTTCCAAAATCCAAAATAAGGGGAAACTATTGAAATTAACATAATCAATATTTCCTTTCCAGGTACTAATGAATAGAGCATCTTTTATAATACAGCTTTTATTTATATTTAATAATTATATTTTTTTAATACAACATTTTATAATAATTGATTCGATAAATTTATTTAATACTAGCTGTGCCCGCGACTTCGTCCGCGTGGCATTTAAGAAAATAGTTATTGTTTAGTTCACTTTTATAAAAAAAGGTGTGTGTGCGATTAACACACGATAGAAGTGAAACTTCTTTTGCAAACTAATAAAAAAAACTAATTTAAAATTAGCGGCGTGCAGCGCAACCTTCCCTGTCGTTGCCTTAAGGTTTTAAATCACAACGATTCTAAAGAAGTTTCACTTCAAAAAAAACTAATTTAAAATTAGCGCGGCCCGTCCGCACTCCGGCGCCCTTCCCTGTTGTTTTTGTTGTTGCATCCGGTTTGAAATCAACGATTCTAAAGAAGTTTCACTTTAAAAAAAGTAAAATAAAAGTAGCCTAAGTTACTCCTTATTACATCAGCTATCTGTCAGTGAAAGTCTCGTCAAAATAGGTCCAGCCGTTTCAGAGATTACCTGGAACAAACAGACAGACAAAAATCATAAAAAATGTTATTTTGGTATATGTACCGTGTATATATCCATATGCGTTTAGTAAAAAGCGGTTATTTTATTATTACACTAGCGACCCGCCCCGGCTTTGCACGGTTGCAAACGAAAAAAACCGACTTCAATTACATCGACAAGTAATACAACGTACGTAGACGAAAAAAAATTACAAACGCACTAGTCACTACGATTTTCGAGGGTTCCCCTCGATTTCTCTGGGATTCCATCATCAGATCCTGGTTTCCGTATCATGCTACCAAACTGGGGATGTCTTCTTTCTAAAAAAAAAGAATTATCAAAATCGGTTCGTAAACGACGAAGTTATCCCCGAACATACATAAAAAACCTCCTTTTTTGAAGTCGGTTAAAAAATGACACAAATAACAAATATTTAAAAAACTTATCAAAAGATATCATCATAGTGATCTAGCTCGTCGTAGTAATTAATTTCATTTAAAATATTATCAAACTGTAGTTTATTTCACAAAAACAATACTGCGCACCACGAATCTCTAACTCAAGTCAAGGAATTTCGCCACTTACGAAATGAAGTCTTAAGATCGATCTTGATTGCGCTCTCAAGTGCTGAGTTTGATTTATTAATATGCGCGTCACTCAGTTGATACGCTGCACTCAAGGCAGTACTTAAGTTCGGTCTATTAATTAGAACGGCATCTCAATATCGCTATTGAGATCGATCTCAGATTTGAGAGCGATTTATTAATACGGGCCTTACTCCCACACAATCGCTGGCGCGCTGCTCCGTGCCGCAGCTCATGGCGCACCCCTGGCTGCGGCAGCCCGTCGCCCCCGACCTCTACGTCTTCCAACACGTCGTCGACACTCGCACAAGTGAGAACTCGCTCGCACTCACTCAACCTCTCACTCCCTCACTTACTCCCACACAATCGCTGGCGCGCTGCTCCGTGCCGCAGCTCATGGCGCACCCCTGGCTGCGGCAGCCCGTCGCCCCCGACCTCTACGTCTTCCAACACGTCGTCGACACTCGCACAAGTGAGAACTCGCTCGCACTCACTCAACCTCTCACTCCCTCACTTACTCCCACACAATCGCTGGCGCGCTGCTCCGTGCCGCAGCTCATGGCGCACCCCTGGCTGCGGCAGCCCGTCGCCCCCGACCTCTACGTCTTCCAACACGTCGTCGACACTCGCACAAGTGAGAACTCGCTCGCACTCACTCAACCTCTCACTCCCTCACTTACTCCCACACAATCGCTGGCGCGCTGCTCCGTGCCGCAGCTCATGGCGCACCCCTGGCTGCGGCAGCCCGTCGCCCCCGACCTCTACGTCTTCCAACACGTCGTCGACACTCGCACAAGTGAGAACTCGCTCGCACTCACTCAACCTCTCACTCCCTCACTTACTCCCACACAATCGCTGGCGCGCTGCTCCGTGCCGCAGCTCATGGCGCACCCCTGGCTGCGGCAGCCCGTCGCCCCCTGTGCGCCGCTGTCTGTGCCCGTTGCTGGTTGCAGAGGCAGTTGATGGTGCAGAAAATAATCAAAACGCCAAATAACTTGGAAAAAACTGTATTTCTTTACGGATCACTTATAGCAGCGTACATGAAAATGTAATGGAAGGAACAAACGGAACTCAGTGTTGTCACACTTAAACAATTTTTATAAATTATTAATAATGTTGCCTGCAACATGCTGCGGCCTCAAGAAACAAACAATGATCTTAAAACTGATAAGAAATATTTAATTTAATTAATTTTACAACAATCTAAATAAAGAACAAAAAAGGAAACACTTTCCCGTTACATGTTATTTTTTATACATTTAAATTAAAAGAAAACTACCTCCATTGGTCAATTGCTTATATAATTTTATGTTTAGGGCTAAGTTATGAATTATAATTTAATAAAATATTTATTACAAATAAGTGTTTTTCTTTAATATGATTTTGTAACATAACTAAACTTATCCTCTTTTAACAAAATAAAACAAATAACTTTCTATGTTTAACAAAATAAACAATATTCAGCTAATGCTTAAAAATAATATACTAATACTAATCGCTATTTAACATCAATAGGTAATACACTTAAGCGTGTTACAGACCTTGTATGAGTTTTACTGTTCATTATCTTAACTTCTACAGCACGAACCTTACCATCAGTTCCAGGGAATACCTTGGTAATTCTTGCCATAGGCCAGTACATAGGTTGTGTGTTATTTTCATGTAAGATCACAAGCGTGCCTACTTGAATATTTGGTACAGCATCTCTCCATTTTGGACGAGACTGTAAGAGGTTCAAATAATGTTTACTCCAGACCTTCCAAAATGCTTGTTGCATACTAGTACATTTTTTCCAAAAATTAAGTCTATTTTCTGGAACTAGTGTTAAATCCTGCTCTGGATAGCTGTTTAAAGCTGTGCCAATCAGAAAATGGCCAGGGGACAAGTAAGAGAAATCATTGACATCACTTGAAAGTGGAATTAGTGGTCTGCTGTTTAGCACTGCTTCAATTTTGCATAAAACAGTAGACAACTGCTCATACGTTAATAATGCTCTTTGAACGGTTCGTTTTAGATGAAATTTTACATACTTTACAGAAATTTCCCAAAGACCCCCAAATATCGGCGAGTAACATGGAATAAAGTGAAAATTTATGCCCTTATTGGAAGCAAATGATTGAACTTGTGTTTGGTGCTCTTTGGAAGCCTGCAATTTATATAATTCGCCTAGCTTAGTTTTAGCACACTTGAAAGTGGACGCATTATCACAGTACACCTCTGTGGGCAGGCCACGACGCGAAATAAAGCGACTAAAACAGGCAAGAAAAGTATCTGTTTTGATGTCAGATAGTAATTCAAGATGCAATGCTTTCGTGACAAAACATACAATTACACATATATGTCGCAGATCAGAAGTAGGTAGGAGAAGAACGGACGGATGACCGAACTACTAAGTATTAAATGGACTCACCGAGCGGGTACCGTCTATCGCGTGGCAGAGAGACAACTCGACGCAGTGCCCGGGACTTGTGACCCGAGTGTTGGTTTACGGCGGCGCCGCCTAACAATGCGCATTGGCACTCACCACCACCGGTCGAGTTGCCCAATCAGTAACAATTAATTCGTGTACACAAACTAACTATTAGAAGAGTCGAGGTTAAGCTACTAGCAGGATACACAAGTGCACCGCGCCACGCCAGAGCCAAGACTGCCTGAGCCGCGGTTGCACCGTTCGTTTTATGCATGACAGAATGACTCGAATAATAGAATGATGTAGGGTAGGTGAATATCGCAGGTACCGACATTAATAACTATCTGTATTGATTCCCCGACATATATAACCTGTAGATTGATATGATCTACGTATTGAGGATTGTTTTACAGTGATGGGACCAGCAAAATCTATCCCTATTTTTTGAAATGGTCTACATACATTGACCCTGTCGTGCGGTAAGGAACCCATTAATTGTTGAGATGCATCTTTCTTTAATCTAAAACAAATTGTACACCTATAAATTACCTTTTTGATCTCGCGTAATGCATTTATGATCCAGAATTTCTGATTTAACGCTGAGAGAACAAGCCTTTGTCCTGCATGGAGATTCTTAATATGTTCACTATTTATTATCAACTTTGTGACTACAGAATCTCTAGGCAATACAATTTGGTGTTTTTGTGAATAAGGTAAGTTAGAGTTTTGCAAGCGACCACCAACTCTTATTAAACCTTTCTCATCAATAAAGGGATACAAAGCCTTTAAACTACCTTTAACAGCATCATTGTTTTTTAAACAATTTATATCATCTTTCATGTAAATTTGTTGTTCATGTTTTAATATTAAATTTAAAGAATCATTTAATTCTGAACTTGTGATAAATGGAGAAGTGGTTTTAGATATATTGCGTGTGTTGCGACAAAATCTTAATATATAAGCAAGAACCCTTTGCATTTTATTTATATCAGAGAATTTATATAAAAAATCTAAATTTAACTCAGTAGTTCTTGTGTTTGTGCAAGTCAATACACTTGACAACTCGGTAACGCTAGACTTTACCTCAGGAAGACTGTCAACTACAGGCGCAGTCTTGTCAGGTACCTTATAATACCTGTCAGAAAGAAAATCTGGCCCTGACCACCACAGCTTATGGTGTTCAAGGTCATGTGGCAACACACCTCTGCTCAAGCAATCTGCAGGATTGTTACTGGTGTTGACATATGCCCAATTGTAGCCATCTGTCAGTTGAGATATATTCTTCACCCTATTAGCAACATATGTATTTAATTTAGCAATATTTGTGTATAGCCATGCTAGCACTATTTGTGAATCTGAATATAATATAGTGCTATTTATTGTGCCTTTTATAGACAAGCTTTTGTGCACAGAATTCATAAGTTTAGCAAGTAGCAAAGCAGCGTTGAGTTCGAGCCTAGGCACAGTTAATTGTTGACTACGGGGATTGACCCTAGACTTCGAGCAGATCAAAGAAACTTTCACTTGATTGTTACCATCAATAACTCTTAAATAAATACAACAGCCATATGCTGAGCTTGAAGCATCAGCAAAGCCAATTAACTGCAAGCATTGTGCGTTTGGTAAATTAACATAGCGTTTTAAATGTATAGGTTTCATAATTGTTAGGCTTTTGTAAAATTCATGCCAAAGCGCTTGTAATTCATCCTTAAGAACAGAATCCCAATCCATGCGAGCGAGCCATAGCCTTTGCATAATAATTTTTGCTTTTACTGTCAATGGACCTGCTAATCCCAAAGGATCATAGAATTTACTTATGAAGCTAAGTACCTCACGCTTGGTATTTGGGACTCCATCATTTTTAGGTGCATGGAGTGTGAAATTATCAGACTTGATATCAAAGTTAATGCCTAATGTTTTTAAATGAGCATGATCCTTTTGTAACTCAATTTCATCAAAATACTGTTTACTAATAGGAACATCATGTAAAACTTCAGTTCTGTTGGAAGACCACTTATGTAACTGAAAACCGCCTAAGTCTAGGAGTTGGCAGAGCTGCTCTTTAGACTCGACTAGTGACTCCAAAGAACTATCCGTAGCCAGGATGTCATCCACATACGTTTGATTTTTTAAAATAGAGGCTGCTTTAGGAAATTCGTTTGCATAAACTTCGGCTAACATTATCAAACAACGGGTAGCTAAATATGATGAGCTTTTGAGCCCGTATGTGACTGTATTCAACTGAATGCATTCTACTTCACTCTCGGGGGACTCCCTCCAGAGAATGTTTTGTAGTGAACAGTAATTAGAATTTAATGATATAGCACGAAACATATGTCTAATATCTGTCACAAATATAAACTCTTCAAATCGAAACAACAATAAAATATTAAATAATTCGTTCTGCACTGATGGGCCATTTAAAAGAATGTCATTGAGTGCTATCTTTTTGTTAGTTTTCATAGAGCCATCAAATACTATTCTACATTTGGTGGTCTTCTTATCCATCCTTACTACAGGATGGTGTGGCAAAAAATAAACTGGATCTTTACTGAGATCATACTGGTTTATATCAATTATGGAAGCATGACCTAAATGAATGTACTCATTAATAAAATTTTTGTAAAGAGCAAGTAAATTAGGATCTTTTTGCAGTCTAGATTCTAGATTATGAAATCTTTTTAATGCTAGGTAGAATGAATCTCCTAGGGTCTCATTGACAGCGTTAAGCGGCAACTTTAGCGGCAAGGCAACTTCAAATTTGTTATTTTTAAGTTGTACATTTTCTTTAAATGTGTTTTCACAAATATTATGTTCTGATATGTTTTCTTTGAAAACCTGAGGTACTGACTCTGATTGCCAAAATTGAGTTAAGGTTTCATTAAGGTCAGAATCACATTTGGTGCAAAATAAAGATACAACCTGCTCGGGGCCCTGAAGAGATGGTGCCACATTACCAGCAATAACATGTCCAAACTGTGTATTTAGAAGCGCTGTACGATTAATATCCCCTTTGGTGACACTGGCCGATAGCTGCTGTGAAGAAGTTGATGTTGCTTCAGGTGCATTAGGCAGCAACACCTGGAAAAAGATATCAGCTCCTAAAAGAATGTGTATATTCGATGGCACATGGAAGTCTTTATCTGCAAGGGCTATCCCGGGGGGTAAATTCAATTTAGACAGACCAATTTTAGTTTGTGGCAATCTACATGTAATTTTGTTTAGTACAAAACAAGATATCTGTAAACTGAAGTCATTTATTAATGACTGAATATGAAATTGTACATATTTATTTAATTTGTTGACGGAGTTGCCAATACCTATCACACCGGACTCAACTTCTTTTGGCTGTAATTGTAAAATGTTAACAAGTTCTGAAGTTATGAGAGAAACTTGTGCTCCACTGTCTAACAGAGCCTTCACATGTAATTCTGTACCATCTGCTGCAACAAGTTTAACCTTGGCGGTTGGGAGAAGTACCCCTGCTGGAAAAATCTCATAGAATATCATAGGAAAAACAAAATATTCTATGAGATTTTATGAGTTACTTGTATTCCTATGAGCCTGAAAAAAATTTGATCATAAACATTCTATGATAATTTATGAGTATTTCACCAACTCATAGATTCTCATAAAAATGTTACTTCTGGTCGCTATGAGATTTTATGAGTAATTTCAACATTAGACGAACAATGAGTAATACTTATGAGATTTTATGAGAATTTCGAGATTAACATTTCTATGAGATTTTATGAGGAAAATTGAAAGAAAAGTAGCTCATAAGAAGTTATAGACAATTTATAAAGAAGTTATGAGCAGTATTGCATTGAAATTCTTATGAGTTTCTATGAGTAATTTCGACGACAAATACACATATAAAATACCATAGAATATCTATATTTTATGAGAATTTCGAGATTAACATTTCTATGCGATTTTATGAGGAAAATTGAAAGAACAGTAGCTCATAAGAAGTTATAGAGAACTTATGACGTAGTTATGAACAGTATTGCAATTGAAATTCCTATGAGTATTTATGAGTATTTCCCCGGTCCAATACACATATAAAATACCATAGAATATCTATATTTTATGAGAATTTCGAGATTAACATTTCTATGCGATTTTATGAGGAAAATATCCATATAAAATCCCACAAAATATCATTATTAACTGACTTCAAAAAAGGAGGAGGCTACTCAATTCGACCGTATATACATATACTTTTTTTATCCGACTTCAAATGAGGAGGTTACTCAATTCGACCGTATATAATATATTTTTATTTTTTATGTATGTTCGGGGATAACTTCGTCGTTTATGAACCGATTTTGATTATTCTTTTTTTTTTTGTTGGAAAGGAGATATCCCAATTTTATATACAATCAATATACAATCCATCCTAAAATAAATCTTATTTTGTAAATAAATATGGCGTAATGGGTAACCATAGACTACTATAGTGCTGTAATATATGTTGATAAATGTCGATGTCGGTAAATTATTTAGAGATAGCTTGACATGATAATTTCGTGATTTTTGTATTTTAATGTTTTAAATAATCTGATGAAGTTGACGATATTACAAAAGTGAGTTATTTCATATAGAGTGGCTAATGAAAGAAGGCACACTAAAATATTTTTTTATTTGTCATGTTCGTTTCAAATTAGATTTCTGAAAGTACTTTTCGGTATTTGAGGTTTCTCTGTGTTTTGATAAATTTTACCCTTGAGTTGTGACAGCCTTTTCATGCATCGCCATTTCGTTCGTGTTGCAAATAATATCTACAGTCCGGCCGCTCAAAGAATGCGTTACTGACACCTGTCAAATCGTCATGACTAATGATGTACAATAAATAACATTAACATTAATAATATTTAGTAACGTTATTTATTGCATTTGTCGGTGGTACCTGTGATATTGTCAACATTCAACTACCCTCATTTTATTATTCGAGTCATTCAGTCGTGTATAAAAGACTGATGCAACCGCAGCTAAGGCAGTCTTGGCTCTGGCTTGGTACGGTACACTCGTTGTATCCTGCTAGTAGCTTAACCTCGACTCTTCTAATAGTTAGTTTGTGTACACGAATTAATTGTTACTGATTGGGCAACTCGACCGGTGGTGGTGAGTGCCAATGCGCATTATAAGGCGGCGCCGCCGTAAACCAACACTCGGGTCACAAGTCCCGGGCACTGCGTCGAGTTGTCTCTCTGCCACGCGATAGACGGTACCCGCTCGGTGAGTCCATTTAATACTTAGTAGTTCGGTCATCCGTCCGTACTTCTCTTACCTCACTTCTGATTCCTACATCAGAAGTGGGATACTGTTCTCGTGCCCACTAAAAGTGTTACTAGTGAGTAATTTATTTCACGATGCCACGAGAATCGCGTTCGCGTAGTCCCGTGTAGATCGAAGCGCAAGTCGAGTCGTCATCATTTAAACCGATTCAGTAGTAATAGTAACCTGTCTCTTCATAAACTTTTACTTAGTATGACTGAGGAATAGACTAAGTTCAAAGTTAAAAAAAAAAATCAATATCGCGAGCGTAGTCGCGCACTTAAAGTTAATTCGGAGTTTTGGTTTCTTTGTTTAAGTTCTATTTTTAGCAAGTGTGCAAGGTAGTTGCAAATTTGGTGATGAAAATATCGATGTACTGTATTTTACTGTATTTTAGTTCTTTGCGGTCGTTCTGTTTTATTCTTACCGGTGTACAAGTGGTTTTTGTTCAGTGTTCGATTACGTAATTCGAGTTACCGGTTATTTGTTGAATTTAGTTTTATTGTGATACGTAAGGTAGTTGAGTAGTGATTAATTTTGCTAATAGATTTTGCGATTCAGTTTTTGTATCGATTCAGTCACAATGTCAGATCATGAGCGTAATCGTAGTGTGAGCCGTCGCGGTAGTCGTAGCGACAGTCGTTTAAGGAAGATGCCAGAAGGTCATGTACCAATTGAGTTTATAGATGACGATCATAATGGTGAACATTTTAGTGATGTGACAGAAAACTGATGTAAGCACTCTAAAGACTGTAGTGTGTAGTCATCAAGAGGATTATACACTGTGATGAATGTGTGATCCAGGAGGGATACACTGTGACGTGATCCAAGAGGGATACACGTGGATTGTGGAGCAATTGTAATTGCTGGTTGGAAGGGTGGCTTACATAGTTGTTAGTGTTGTAGAAAATGAGTTTGGTTATTGAGGGTTTGATTGACGTTGGTACATGACTCTGGACAGTTATATTTGCGTTAAGTTTTTGTGGTTACCCACTTGTTTGTGATAAAGTGTTAATATCGTCTTAGCTTGACTATTTCCGATTACCCTCTGTAAAGAATATTTTTGCGTTTGTTTCTACTATCTTACACGATATTTTAACTAATATTATTTCTCGAAGTACCGAAAGAGCGTAAAATTAAAGACGCAATCTTCCGAATAGTTAATACTAATTTTCTGATTAGTCATTCGCCATTTTTATCATCTATTGGCGGGATTGTTGTAACTTGCAAGTGAATAATCAGCTATTGTTTAATTACGTAGTTTCAATTACGTGGCGTATAAGTGATTACTGTAATAATAATTAATTCGATATAGTTAAAAGTGTGTATCGTGAACTATAGATTAGAAGTGAGAAATGATTGTTTCATTGAGGGTTTTAGTCTTTTCTACCTTTGATTGATTTATTTAAACTGTTTATAAGTTGTTTTAGGTGTTCTGTATAAGAACGTTTAAATTACAGAAAGTTAATTGATAACACATTGGTACAATCGTAAACCTATTACAACAATAGTTGTAGGTAGGTAACCTCAGATTAATAATTTTGTTTATGAGTAGGTAACTATTAAAAATTCTTACTGTACTCTGTAATTACGTAGCTAGTTTGTTAAATAAATAAGTAGACAGGTATGTGATTTTCTAAGTTGATTTAGACTTTATTAACAAAGCGTTTTAAATTTAAATGTCACTAACGCGTGAGTAGTAACATTTTAAGGTAGTCGTTGTAGGTGACTGTTAAAATTCTTGTTTCCATCTGTGTTAAAAATTATTGAGTAACTTTGGGAAGCAAGGGTTGTAAATAGAACTATATGATTTCGATAATTCCTTCATAGAGACAGCTAGGCTTTTTAATATCCTATCGGTGATTTTGTTCTGTTACAAAATGAGGACCGTCATCAAACGAAACTTGATCCGAAATATTGAGGCCCTTTTCGCGTGATAAAAGTTCTCGAAGGTAATCGGTATACCCTTAAAGCTTAAGTTGTCAGCGTACCTAAAAATTTGCTCACAAAAGGTTAAGAGAAATGCCAGCCAGCACGTCATGTACCAGACGATATTGATGTAATTTATGATCTTGTTGATAATGATGATGTTCAAGTCTAAGTAGAGGGAGAGACTCGAGTGAACGACTCTATCGATCGTAATGTGTTCAAACGTACCAGTGTAGTTATTTAGTAGTCGTAGCCCTGTAGAAGGTGTCTCTTGGGGCAACCCAAGAGTTCATGGGTGCGCGGTGTGCGTTTAACCCTGGCGGAGGTCGTGGTGTTTGATACCGTAGCGTGTAGTCACAAGAGGTGACTGACACGGGTGATCCATTCGATGGATATGCGTACTGAGATGTATGTGACTGACACATGTACTGTGATTACTCTTCGCCTAGAGAGCCGTGGTGTTAGAAGTCTTTACTCGAGGTTTTTGCAAGCTTGGTTGTAACTTGTTGTAGAAGTAGACATACGTCTAAAGTTTTGGTTGTAATGACGTCGATGGTACATGGCTGTGGTATTTGTGTGAAGTAATTAGTTATAATTGGTTTGATGATAATTATGATTTAAATACTATGACTGCCAACTGATACAATAACTGGTACTATGTCTGCCAACTCTAATACTGACTTTGTACAATCTGAATCTTTCAACATTATGATGCGGGCTGGTGTTCACAGAACTGACGACAGTACTTTACAGATGAATGGTTAAAAAAAAGGAGATATATGGTAAAAAAAAGAGATGAAAAAAAAAGCATTAAAAAAAAGCATTGAAAAAAGCATTAAAAAAAGCATTAAAAAAAAGCATTAAGAAAAAAGCATTAAAAAAGCATTAAAAAAAGCATTAAAAAAGCATTAAAAAAAGCATTAAAAAAGCATTTAAAAAAAGCATTGAAAAAAGCATAAAAAAAGCATTAAAAAAAAGCATTAAAAAAAAAGCATTAAAAAAGCATTAAAAAAAAGCATTAAAAAAAAAGTTTATGATGATCATAAGTGATGATGACGATAAGTCATGATGATGACGATAAGTGATAATGATAACCATATTTAAAAAAAAAAAAAAAAAAAATGACTGCTGTGACTGTGACTTACTGGCGAACCAAAACCAATTGTTTCTGGTCGGAAGGTTCAGTGTGGACCGGACCAGATGTTAAGATGTTGGATAGATTTTTGTCAGGATAGTCGAGCGATATTTTGTTGTTTAATACCCAAGATTTTAATGGATAGCGCGCGAGGACGCACGCGCGTCAGAATGGCCGTGTCGGTGGTACCTGTGATATTGTCAACATTCAACTACCCTCATTTTATTATTCGAGTCATTCAGTCGTGTATAAAAGACTGATGCAACCGCAGCTAAGGCAGTCTTGGCTCTGGCTTGGTACGGTACACTCGTTGTATCCTGCTAGTAGCTTAACCTCGACTCTTCTAATAGTTAGTTTGTGTACACGAATTAATTGTTACTGATTGGGCAACTCGACCGGTGGTGGTGAGTGCCAATGCGCATTATAAGGCGGCGCCGCCGTAAACCAACACTCGGGTCACAAGTCCCGGGCACTGCGTCGAGTTGTCTCTCTGCCACGCGATAGACGGTACCCGCTCGGTGAGTCCATTTAATACTTAGTAGTTCGGTCATCCGTCCGTACTTCTCTTACCTCACTTCTGATTCCTACACATTCATTATGCATATTTATTCATTTTAATTTATATGTTGTTATTGTTTATAGGAATTATATATCAATATATTCAATAAATATTCAGAATGTAAATAAATTTTTAATGAATCAGTTAATTGAATTGAATCGTAATTTCTGAATTAACGAAGGGAAAAAAGTTTTATTCATTGGAAAATGTATATTATGAAATACATAATTTTAAGCATTAAACAATGAAGACTATGTCATACCGGGTGTATTTGGAACGCTTGAAAAGATTTAAACCTAATAATATACTATTCATATATATATTTAAATATATAAAAGAAAGTCGTGAAATCGTGCTACAGTAGAATCAATAATCCAGTAGACTAAAATACTGCTAGCAGTTGACAGTTGACAGTGAGACTGCTGACAGTTGCTAATGTCACTTTGTAAAAAATCGTTGTGTTTGTGTTTATTGTTAAGTTTTGTTTTGTGTTTTGTTATTCTGTTTTGTTTGTACTGTTTTGTTATCAATATGTAGGCTACCTACGCTGTTTTTGATATTTACCTACCCTCAATCATTCTATTATTCGAGTCGTTCTGACGTGTATGTCAGTACCTGTGATTATTCGAGTCATTCTGTCGTCGGCTAAGGCATTCTTGGCTCTGGCGTGGCGCGGTGCACTTGTGTATTCTGCTAGTAGCTTAACCTCGACTCTTCTAATAGTTAGTTTGTGTACACGAATTAATTGTTACTTATTTAGTTAGACAGCGTGGGCAGCTCGAGCAGTGGATGGGGAGCGTTTGATACGTATCTTTGGAGGGCCCTCCTTAACCCTACACTTGGGTCGCAAGTCCCAGGCACTGACTCTGAGCTGTCCCTCTGCCACGCGATAGATCCGGCGCCCGCTCGGTGAGTACATTGAATACTAAGTAACTATTTTGTGTGTTACATTGTTAATTAACTATTCTGGCCATCCGTCATCCTCTCCTCACTTCTGATTCCTACATCAGAAGTGGGATGCAACCTTAACGACCCACATCGCGAAAGCCGTGCGCCGAACAATAAGCAGTGTGCAATTAAGTTGCAATATTTCTTGGTGATAAGTAGGTACATCGATATTTTAGTTCTTTTCGGTCGTTCTGTTGTGTTCTTATCGGTGTACAAGGGTTTTATTCAGTGTTATTTGTTGAATTTAATTTTATAGTTAATGATTTTTGCTAATAGATTTTGCGATTCTGTTTTTATTTCGATTCAGTTACAATATTAGATTGTGAGTGTGATTGTAGTGCGAGCTTGCAGCGCGTTCTAGGTCCAGATCTAGCGAAAGGCAAAGCGTATCGAACCGATTCGTTGCGTACTATCCGAGTTTTTAAGAGTGAATACTCATTTTTCATATTTCGCGACAAGGTCCACCCTCACTTTAATGACTCTCTTCGCTTACGGTATCGAAGCTATTTTTCGGAAACTAGAACTGTTTCCATAGGGTAGTTTTAAATAATTGTAATTTGTAGTATTCTGAACTCAGTTCAAAGTAAAAATATTAAATGCTGCGAGCGTAGTTGTAGTATTTAGGTTGTTAAAGTTTTTGTGGTTACCCACTTGTTTGTGATAAAGTGTTAATATCGTCTTAGCTTGAGTATTTCCGATTACCCGAATATTTTTTTGTGTTTGTTACACGATATATCTTACACGATATTTTAACTAATATTATTTGTCGAAGTACCGAAAGAGCGTAAAATTAAAGACGCCATCTTCCGAATAGTTAATACTAATTTTCTGATTTAGTCAGTCACCATTTTAATCATCTATTGGCGGGATTCTTGTAATTTGCAAGTGAATAAGCAGTTATTGTTTAATTACGTAGTTTTAATTATTACGTGACGTATAAGTGATTACTGTGATAATAATAATTAATTTGATATAGTTAAAAGTGTGTATCGTGAACTATAGATTTGAAGTGAGAAATGAGTGTTTCTTTGAGAGTTTTAGTCTTTTTCTACCTTTAATGGATTTATTTAAACTGTTTAAAAGTTGTTTTAGTTGTTCTGTTTAAGAAAGTTTAAATTACAGAGAGTTAATTGATAACACCTTGGTACAATCGTAAACCTATTACAACAATAGTTATAGGTAGGTCACCTAAGATTAATAATTTTGTTTATGAGTAGGTAACTATTGAAAATTCTTACTATATTAGTTTGTTTTCTTTTAACAGTTCAAGAAAATTTGAAATTAGTGACTCCTTCACACGTTACCAATTTGATTTGAAATCGATTTTAGTTAAGAAGAAATTTCAATCGATTTAATGAAATATTTTTAGTTAAAAAAAAATTAATTGTTCCGTTATTAGTTATTTTAGTTAATTACGTAGCTAGTTTGTTAAATAAATAAGTAGACAGGTGTGTGATTTTCTAACTTGATTTCGACTTTATTAACCACGCGTTTTAAAGTTAAATGACACTAACGCGTGAGTAGTACATTTTAAGGCAGTCGTTGTAGGTAACTGTTGAAATTCTTATGTTTCCATCTATGCTAAAAATTGTTGAGTAACTTTGCGAAGCAAGGGTTGTAAATGGAACTGTATGATTTCGATAATTCCTTCATAGAGACAGCTAGGCTTTTTAATATCTTTGGCGATTTTGTTCTGTTACAAAATGAGGAGCGTAATCAAACGAAACTTGATCCGAAATATTGAGGCCCTTTTCACGTAATAAAAGTTCTCGAAGGTAATCGGTATACCCTTAAAGCTTAAATTGTCAACGTACCTACAAATTTGCTCACGAAAGGTTAAGAAAAATGCCAACACGTCATGTACCAGACGATATTGATGTAATTTATGATCTTGTTGATAATGATGATGTTCAAGTTTAAGTAGAGGGAGAAACTCGATTGATCAACTCTATCGACTGTAATGTGTTCAACCGTACCAGTCTAGTTATTTAGTAGTCGTAGCCCTGTAGAAGGTGTCTCTTGGGGCAACCCAAGAGTTCATGGGTTTGCGTTGTGCTTTTAACTCTGACCGTAGCGTGTAACGGGTGATCCATTCGATTGATATGCGTACTGAGATGTATGTGACTGACACATGTACTGTGATTACTCTTCGCCTAGAGAGCCGTGGTGTTAGAAGTCTTTACTCGAGGTTTTCGCAAGCTTGTTGTCGAAGTAGAGTACGTCTATAGTTTTGGCTGTGATGATTTTGATGGTACATGGCTGTGGTATTTGAGTGAAGTGATTAGTTATAATTGGTTTAATGACAATATTATGATTCAGATTATTGTAAAGTTCTTGAAACAAACTAAGTTTTGAGCGCAGAGTTTGTCTACCTTCCCCTTTTACGTAGAGTTTGACTGAGTATAAAGTACTGTTGTGGCCTTTCTTCTACTCCAGGTTAACCATCACACAAGGGCGTGTGCTAGCAGGATGGTCGTGACTTGTCCTTTGTTACTTATATAGTTTATTAATTGAGGTGAAACCGGTCCACACTGACCTATACTGGTCTATTCTGGTAATAATTAGTTAATTCTTGGTTTTAATGGCTTTCAGTTATGCCAAAGAGCACTGTCGATTTTGGAACATAAGCAATCCCAGAATAATTCAGATACTATGACTGCCAACTCTGATACTATTTGTAACAACTATGATACTGTCTGCCAACTCGTATTTTGTGCGATCTGAACCTGTCAACATTATGATACAAGCTGATGTTTACAGAACTAACGACAGTACTTAAGAGATGAATGGTAAAATGAAAAACAAAGAGACAATTGATTTCAGTAAATGAGATAACTTTAAGAAACAAAGGTGGCAAATAAAACTACGAGTATGTAATAAGTACTAAGTGATTAGTAGAACCGATTTAGTAGTAGTAGTAGTACTAACTTGTGTAACTTTTGCCTGGTAAGACTGAGGAAGAGACTAAGTTCTATAATGTTTTCGACCTACGAACAATCATCATGACTATTTGACTTGACTTGATCTCATGACTCTTACACGATGTAGAAATTCACGCTGAACTAGACAGAGCTGATTAGTAGGTGAGAACGCTTTTTGGTTTGCGCTGGTCGAAAGGACAGTGCCATCCGGGCCATACCGTGCGCGGTTGGTTGAAGGGATGCACCCGTCCGGGCCATGCTGTTGGTTTGCGCTGGTTGAGGGGACAGTGTCATCCGGGCCATACCGTGCGCGGTTGGTTGAAGGGATACACTCGTCCGGGCCATGCTGTTGGTTTGAGTTGGTCGAAGGGACAGTGTCATCCGGGCCATACCGTGCGCGGTTGGTTGAAGGGATACACCCGTCCGGGCCATACTGTTGGTTTGTGCTGGTCGAAGGGACAGTGTCATCCGGGCTATACCGTGCGCGGTTAGTTGAAGGGATACACCCGTCCGGGCCATACTGTTGGTTTGTGCTGGTCGAAGGGACAGTGCCATCCGGGCTATACCGTGCGCGGTTAGTTGAAGGGATGCACCCGTCCGGGCCATACTGTTGGTTTGTGCTGGTCGAAGGGACAGTGCCATCCGGGCTATACCGTGCGCGGTTAGTTGAAGGGATGCACCCGTCCGGGCCATACTGTTGGTTTGTGCTGGTTGAAGGGACAGTGCCATCCGGGCTATACCGTGCGCGGTTAGTTGAAGGGATGCACCCGTCCGGGCCATACTGTTGGTTTAGGTTGGTCGAAAGGACAGTGTCGTCCGGGTCATACCGTCCGCGGTTGGCTGTGAGGACACACCCGTCCGGTCCAACTTGCTTGTTTGTTGTTGAGAGAACTAACTGAAGACCAGACTGTTTGTAATGATGAGTGATGCGCTGCTGGAATCTCACCTTCTATAGTGGGTGACGATTTAGACCAGCAGGTTTGAATTGTAGGGGTTTTCCTATTGTAAAACTAGACTAGTGTTACTTACCATATTGATATGACTGTAATGATGATGATGTTAACCATATTCAGACTGGTGTGACTGAGTGACTTACTAACTGAAACCAATTATTTCTAGTCGGAATGTCCAGCTTGGACGGAATCAGATATTAAGATGTTGGATAGATTTTTGTCAGGATAGTCGAGCGATATTTTGTTTTTGCTTACAAATACCTAAGATTTTAATAAATAGCGCGCGAGGACGCGCGCACATCAGGACGGCCGTGTAGGCTACCTACGCTGTTTTTGATATTTACCTACCCTCAATCATTCTATTATTCGAGTCGTTCTGACGTGTATGTCAGTACCTGTGATTATTCGAGTCATTCTGTCGTCGGCTAAGGCATTCTTGGCTCTGGCGTGGCGCGGTGCACTTGTGTATTCTGCTAGTAGCTTAACCTCGACTCTTCTAATAGTTAGTTTGTGTACACGAATTAATTGTTACTTATTTAGTTAGACAGCGTGGGCAGCTCGAGCAGTGGATGGGGAGCGTTTGATACGTATCTTTGGAGGGCCCTCCTTAACCCTACACTTGGGTCGCAAGTCCCAGGCACTGACTCTGAGCTGTCCCTCTGCCACGCGATAGATCCGGCGCCCGCTCGGTGAGTACATTGAATACTAAGTAACTATTTTGTGTGTTACATTGTTAATTAACTATTCTGGCCATCCGTCATCCTCTCCTCACTTCTGATTCCTACAAATACGAAAGATATGGATGGTCCAAGTAATAAACACAAACACAAATATTATTTTACAAAGTGACATTAGCAACTGTCATTTTAGTCTACTGAATTATTGATTCTACTTTAGTTACACTATTTATAACTCAAGATCGGCTGAACCGATTTGGCTGAAAATTGGTAGGGAGGTAGCTTAGAACCAGGAAACGGACATAGGATACTTTTCTTTTTTTGTATCAAATTTTGTAAGCATCTGTAATTTGGTCCAACTTGGGAGATGGGGTAGTTTTTATCTCAATTAGATCCTGTAGGTAGCGCTGCTATCGTTATGTAACTCCGAAACTACTGAACCAATTTGTATCGAATTTTGTAAGCATCTGTAATTTGGTCCAACTTGGGAGACAGGGTAGTTTTTATCTTAATTGGACCCGGTAGGTGGCGCTGCTATCGGTATGTAAGCAATCAAATTTGGTAGCTGTTTTTTCCGGCAGGACAACGGGCGCCGAGTCCACTAGTACTATATAATACATATAACCATTTATCTCAGAAACATTTTTTAATAACATTTTAGTAAGTACTTATGTATTTTGCGAACTCTCGTTGACCGCGAGAGGCGCGACTAGTGCGTGCGAGAGTACGTTGACCTCGCGCCGGTCAGCTGATGGCGCGCATGAACTTGTGGTATTCAATGACATTGCCGATTTTTTCAAAACACGATTATTCTGAAGCATTATATTCAAATTTCTGTTTCATTATTTTTCCCAAACCGGATTATACCAAAAAAAGTTTTGAAGAGGCAAGAAAAAATTTCTTTTCGCGTTTTTTTTTTACTCGTATCATGTCATGTCATGCCAACGCTATCACACCTCTTCGTTTTTTCAAGCGTTCCAAATACACCCGCTATAGTATATCATTTTTTACCAGAAATATAAAGTAGTAAGTAATTTTATTTTCAATGTTTTTTTTTAATTCATCTGACTGATATTATGACATTAGTTTTTTTAAGTTTTGTTTGAGCGTACCTTTATTATATCATTAACTTTATTAAATACTAAGTACATTATGTATTATAAAATATATAACAATCGAATGCTGTTCGTTAGTCTCGCTAAAACTCGAGAATGGCTGGGCCGATTTGGATAATTTTGATCTTGAAATGTTTGTGGAAGTTCAGGGAAGGTTTAAATTGTGAGAAACATAAATAATATGTAACGGAAAATACTAAAAACGACGATTTAATTTTCCAATACAAAATGTTCCTAGCGGGGAAATTTGATATCTTTTATCAAAAACTTTTTTAAATAATTAACGCCCAACGAAGTGGGCACGGGTCGGCTAGTATATTATAAAACTAGATTCTGCGCGCGACTTCGTCGGCGTGGACTCCGCTCCTATTGGTCTTAGCGTGATGCCACATAGCCTCTAGCCTTCCTCGATAAATGGACTATCTAACACTGAAAGAATTTTTCAAATCGGCCCAGTAGTTCCAGAGATTACCGCGTTCAAACCAACAAACAAACAAACAAACAAACAACCAAACAAACTCTTCAGCTTTATATATTAGTATATATTATAAAACTAGCTTCTGCGCGCGACTTAGTCGGCGTGGAATCCGCTCCTATTGGTCTTAGCGTGATGACACATAGCCTATAGCCTTCCTCGATAAACGGGCTATCTAACACTGAAAGAATTTTTCAAATCGGCCCAGTAGTTCCAGAGATTACCGCGTTCAAACAAACAAACAAACAAACAAACAAACAAACAAACAAACAAACAACAAACAAACTCTTCAGCTTTATATATTAGTAAGTATAGATTAGTATAGATTATAACGTTTTATTTTATATTATACAGACAGATTATTATAATTATTAAGATTAAAAAAACATTCGATTACAATTGCCTCGTCATTTTGTCACATCACTACAAAAACAAATAGTTGACATAGGTAGTGTTCCAATTGCAGAGCATCAGTGACGCACAATGCCAAATTCTTAAGCGGGCTTTACACGCTCGTTGCTAAGTTGTAGCAATTTATCGTAACGATGAGATTGTTACAATTTATTGTTGTGTGTAAACGGGAGATTGTAGCGATTTATTGGGATTGGAGTTGTGCTCTGCTCTTTCGATTTCTTGGAGCGATAAATCGTTCAATAAATTGCTACAATTTAACGTAGCGTGTAAAGCCCCCATTAATTGGAATGTTAATTTTTTCAATTGTACCACTAGAATGCGCTAAATTAAATGTTTAAAAAAAATCATAGACTTAGCAACCTCATCAATGTATAAATAAAGTGATATCTATTTAAATAAATGAATCCCTATTTTCCTTTGGCCCGCCGCGCGCCGTCCGCTGTTACCTGTTACTTTACAATTTTACAAATTACATCGATGTTTAGTTGGTACAGGTCGTCAAGAGCACGTCAAGAGATGGCGCGATTCGTAACACCTACTATTATTTTCAGTGTATTGTATAATCAATTGCAATAAATTATAAAATATAGCCTTAAGCCTATGTCACTCCTGAATAGTGTAGCTTTCTGTTAGTAAAAGAATTTTATGATCGGATCAGTATTTTCCAAGATTACCCCCTGCAAACAAACAAAGTTATAAACTTTACCTCTTTATAATATTAGTATAAATACCAATTCGAATTCAATATTCGTTGAAAAGCCGTTTTCGACTGATTAAATTCTTTACTGAGTACAAAGATTTATCATTTGTATCCAAAATTGTTACAGCAGCATGTATTTTGCACAATTATTGTACCAATGGACATGATAACTTTGATCTTTGTAGATGATAATCATGGATAATGTACAATTGTAGAATTTGTAGAATAAATTTAGAGGAACATGGTTATAAAGAACAATATTAAAATAATAAAAATGATAGAGATCGTAGAATACTATTATTCAGAGACTTGTTTCCAGATGCACAAGTTTCATAAGCTCAAAATAAAATATCTATACTTTTCTATACCACTTGTAATTTGATTTGTAAAATTCAATTAAAATGATAAAGAATTAAAATTTATTAAATAAGTAATCTACTGTTTATTTAAATAAAAAACTTTAAAAAATGTTTTATTGGTTTTTGCATGTTAAAAACATAATAAACTTTTAAGTACAAAAAATCTTAATCTAAAACTTAAAATAAAGTAGGTATTTGTTTTGGCATGTTAAAATAAACTTTTTAGGCACATACAATAAACTCTTAAACATTAATTTTTGTTAATATAATGAATCTTCGCTGTCGGTACGATTTTTTTTAACAGTTTTTCTAGAAGTTCACATTTAAATTTTTCTAGATTTAACCAGTCCTTGTGCTTCTTTTCATTCAACTTTAGTTTTTCACTCGCAATATCTTTATTTTATATTACATTTGTTTCACGAACATCGATTCCATTTTTTTAACTCCATTTCTTTCTCTTTCATTTCTAAATATTTAGTCATGTTTTCATCTCTAGCCTTGTGGTTTTCTTGAATGTTTTGTAAAAGTACCATACTTTGAATGCGTTGCTGGTTTCTTGCAGTTTTTTTTAACGTATGCAATTGCAGTTGTTTTGAATTTTTTACTGTTACTAATGTTTTTTGATCTGGGTTATGTCATGCTTCCTTTTTTTCCATCTGTAGAAAGTATCAAAGAAGAAAATGCATGTGGAGTGGAAACATTTTTCTCTTTATGAAAAATTTGTTCAAATTGCTCAAATATTCAAATGTCATAATTATGAGCTCTTCTACTCTTATTGTTGTTGTCCTTATATTTTTATTGTTTAAGCGACTAAATTTTCATTTAACCTGATCTGCTGTTACCTGTAAAACCATAAATTAATCCTTATAATGAAGAGTTCTAATCAACACACTATTAATAGTTTAATACACCTTCAGCATTACTGACATTATAAGTTTTTTAAGTATTTTTACCTGCGTTCATAAATCTTTTAAGCCTTCTGATGTTTTCTTCCATAAGCGATTTATTGTACATTTGCTTCATATAAGCTAAGCATTGCCATTGTGGCTTTCTTTGTCCACACAGCATCAGAAAAATTAGAAACATAACAGACAATTATAATTTAATTAAAACTT
This sequence comes from Melitaea athalia, assembly GCA_905220545.2. Lineage (NCBI taxonomy): Eukaryota > Metazoa > Arthropoda > Insecta > Lepidoptera > Nymphalidae > Melitaea > Melitaea athalia. The sequence continues at coordinate 650,627 of CAJNAG020000002.1, forward strand.
CAAAATTTAATCTGCAGTCTATAAACTATACATTTAAAAATTAATGAAATTATTATTTCTCAGTATTACTCTCTGTTTTAAAATCTGCAGAATGAATTTTTAAGTGTTCATCACTTTCAATATTTGCAGTGTAACCTAAAATAATTATACAAATAAAACACTTAGTTCTAATCTTTTAACTTCTTGCTAAGAAGATTGAACATTTTAAACATTGAAAAATTATTAAAATTATAAAAAAATATTTATCTTGTAACTGTTTGAAATAATTGTAATATATTAGTAATGTAACATTTTATACCTACATTGTAAGACGTTAAATTTTATTTCACTATGAACTATTTGTACCTGATAATTAAGAATCATGAACTTCAGGCTCTTCGTACTTAGTTAAACACTTGCTGATTGCTCTTCGTGGTTTTCTTTATTTTCATTTTCGTAAATATGAACAAATAAGATTGTTGTCTTCATTTTGATAACATTTATGATTGCCTGCTTCATTCAATGTGATTCAATGGTTCGATCAAAGTCATTACAATGTGGACAAAAAAAGGTTTCGTTAAAAGTTTTGAATTCTAAACTGAAATAATTGTAATCACATTTTAAATATGGAATACAAAAAAAATATAGGCAATGTTTGTAACTTCATCCATACTTATATTTTTTTATTATATACTTTATTGCACTAAAAAAAAGAATATACAGAAAATTACACATATATGACATAGTTGATGGCTAAGGTGGACTTAAACTAGAGCTGTGTCGATCACGATTGATCGAATCACTTTGATTCGATCACAACCCGTATGCGAGTGATCGGGTCACAGATCTCAAAAAGATTCGATCACGGGATTCGATTGTATTTTAACCCAAGTATAGACATTGCTGACAAAGGTTATAAATCACAAATAATTAGATAGGACTTATATGATATGTGATTTAAATTTTAACCTTAACCTTTATTTGTAAATAGTTTGTAATCGTATATTTTTGAAAAGAAAAAATATATGTATAAAAAAGGTGTGTGTGCGATTCACACACGATAGAAGTGAAACTTCTTTGGCAAACTAATAAAAAAAAAAACTAATTTAAAATTAGCGGCGTGCAGCACGGCGCGCCCTTCCCTGACGTTTTTTCGTTGCATCCGGTTTGAAATCACAACGATTCTAAAGAAGTTTCACTTCAAAAAGAAAGTTTTATTCTTTGCTCAATGTTAATTAATGTAAATTTTCTTTTAAAAATATAATTTGTGAAGCTTTGAAGGGTTTTAACGAACATCTTTTTTCATTGATTATTATACCAGCCTTTGAAAATATCCATTCGCAAGGGACAGATGTGGCAGGCACACATAGTCGCCTTTTCATCAAAATATAGAGATTTACAGACTTTTTCAAGTAGGTACCTACTTGACGCAACCATAGAAGGCGCAAACTGTTATAAACTGTAGACATTTATTATTAACCATATATAGGTACCTAAGACACCGACAATAACTAAATAATAATCACACAATTTAACAACGAAGTGCTTAAAATGCTGATTTTAAAATAAGTCGTAAAATAGTCTGAAAATCGGCAATAAATACAAGGTAAGAAAATAATCATTGTTTACATATAATATGAGAAATAATATGAATCACTTTATTAGGCATTTTAAATAAATCAAACGGGTTGTGATCGTATCAAAGTGATTCGTGACCGAAGATTCGCTCATTTGACGCGGGTCAGCCGGTTAGTCAAACAACCGTACGGGTCTTCACAGTGACCCGCGATCGAATCATTTTGACTCGATCATATTGCCAATGGGTCGCGATCGACCCGGGTTGCAAGAAATGATCGATCGACACAGCTTTAACTTAAACCACAGACTTATCCCTAGAAGAGATCTCTTCCAGTCAACCTGCAACCAATGGTCATGAGAGAGTGTCATATTATCATATAGCGGGGACACAGTGCAAGAAATAACAACGTAAAGAATAGTTAAATAACTGTAAAATATTAAAAAATGTTGTCACAGTCTGAATTAACTTTTTATTATTTCCAAAAAATTACGAAGAAAAATATTTTTCAACAATTCAACATTACTAACGAATAACGATATAGGTAGTTGTTAATCTTAATAAAAAAATTCGATCAAGGGATTCGAGGAAGGGATCAAAATTTAGACCAATTTAAAGAATAAACACTAAAATAATGTTAATTTTCTGCTACTGAGTTGGTATAGATTGTAATTTGTATCGTTGTACGCATCACGCAAAAGCAGTCCTCTTTAATGTGCTCAATTGAGCGAAGCGTTGCTGTAGTTGAAACATTCAACGTTGAGCATTAAACCGTATAATGCGCTTAAATCCTGTAATAGGAAAACTAGAAACTTGAATGTGCTCGATTGAGCGAAGCATTGCTGTAGTTGAAACATTCAACATTGAGCATTACGCCTTAAAATGCGCTTTGGTGCTGCAATTGGAAAACACACATAACCATAATGACACAACCACAGGACACACCGACACCGTATAGTTATTGTACTCTGTGCACCGACACAACCTTGAAGCAGCGCCGTTTGACGTGGTTTGACTTTTAAAAGCTATTGTTTTTATATTTGTTAATTTAAGTAATTGTAATAATTTTATCCCAAAATTGGTACATTTATTGTAAGTTGGCATAATTATTCGAATTTTAATGTTATCGCTCGTTAATAAGGTAAGGTGGTAACGTTATAAAGGTGTAATAACTAATTATAAATTATTTTTAGTTTAAGTATAATAATTTTAGTCCTATTCATCAGTTTTCAGAAGTAATGAGAATGTATAACGATTCTATGATATTGAGTACCTATGTAGGTAAAAAAGTTAATAAAATTTTAACTTTATAACCTATAAGAACTATTTACTTAGTAGGTAGCATTCAAAATATTTTTTGTCATGGTTTTATTTATGTTTATTTACATAATTATCAAATTAAGAAACAATATGTACAAATTCACAATTATAAAAAAAGCAAAAGAAAACCACTAAGGTTTGTACAATACACATGTAAGGTTTGTACATTTTACATTTCATAATGATAAAAAAGTAGTATTAATGGTAAAAATAGTATTTAAAAAATAAAACAATCACAGTTACATTTTCATTTGGTACATCAATTTTTATACAATGTATTTTAATAATATTTATTTTTTCTCAGTGTTGTCAAAAGATAAAAAAATTTAAGTTTTTGTTTAATATTATTGCTTTTGATACATTCAACCAAATGTGATGGTAGTATATTTATTAAGGGACTATGTAAGTCATTGTTCTCTCACCATACACGTTGTTGGCAAGAGCTGTGTTTAAGTGGTTTCTCGCTACAACCCGTGTAAATGTAGGGTGTTGAACACGTTGCCTAAACTTACTACTCCAGAAATTTTCTTTTAGAACAGTATACTCAAACTTTTTATGTACTGGTATAATACTTTGCAATGATTAAAAAGTGTAATTTTGTCATTATGAAATTCAGTCCTAATATTTGATGAAACAATGTTTTTTAATATCTTAATTGTAATTTGTATATTTTGTTTAGGTAACTTTTGTAGGTACGACCACAACTACTGAGGCCATATTGGATATACGAATCTGCCAGAGCATAATAAAGTAACAATCTAATTTTTAAAGGGATTCTTTTTTTTTTTAAATCATTATGTTAACTAAAAATTTTCTTAATTTGGCACATACTCGATCTATTTGTGATCTCCATGAAAAGTTGTTGTCTATTACCAGACCTAAGTAAATCTGTGAATTAACAACTTCAATAGCTGAGCAAGCACAGTTATTTTTATCTTTGACATGTAAACTGTTGTGGTTGTGAGCAATCAATTTTGTTGTGAGAGTGTCGCTGATGTGATGATTTTATAATTAAAAGTTTACTTTTGTTTGTATTAATTAAAATTCCTACATCATGGCACCACTGTATCAATATGTCGAAGTGCTTCTGAGGAATATTATATATTAGTATTCGTTATATATTATTTTTCATTTACTAATATTGAAATTACCTTATATATTCTCTTAAAAAGAAAAATTGAAAACTTTTGCTGTTGTCATTTTCCATACAGCTTAGACATATATTAATTTTTTTTACAGCTTTAGATTTATTTATATAAACAACAAATTTAAAATTGGTTCTGTCAAAATTAAAAATGAAAAAGTTATTCTTTAGCATAAAAATTGTACCCTACAGTTTAAAATTACTTATTTATTTATTGTTCAAACATATAAATTAATAAAAAAAAGTCAGTGCTAAATCGCTTTTATATAAACAATTTAATTTGCAATAACAAATGTTGAGATCAATAATTGAGATAAAAACTACCCTATCTCCCAAGGTGGACCAAATTACAGATGCTTACAAAATTTTATAAAAATTGATTTAGTAGTTTCAGAGTTTATCGCTAACATACATCGTGACACGAAATTTTTATATATACATAATTATATAGATAGATATGTATATATATTTATACAAGGTAACTTTTTCATCAATATCCACTTTTTAACATCGTTCATCTGGATTGAAAATTAATAGCTCATCAATACAACATCATTTCTAAATCTCCGATTGATTCTTTACGATTTTTTTTCCACATTAATCGCTTGAGCCTGTGTTGCCCTACTGCTGGGTATAGACTTCTTTCCCCATGTTGGATAAGGATCAGAGCTGCTCTCCGAGGCACGGTGGGGAGACCCACAAGGACTGCACAAAGGATCAGAGCTGCTCTCCGAGGCACGGTGGGGAGACCCACAAGGACTGCACAAACACCCTGCCAAGGCAAACATTTGTATGGCCAATACAAATGTTGGATAGCCTACAACACATGAGGCATCGATTTTTGGGGTTGGGGAACTGTCGAACTGTACCACTTCCACCCCCAGCACTGCACATATATATATAGAAATCCGAAAAAATAACCAAAACCGAGTCTATCTATGCCCAGTTCTGGGGCTGGGAGTGGTACCAGAGGGTAACCCACCCACCCCCTCCCAAAACCCCATAAATCGATGCCCAGTGCTGGGGGTGGAAGTGGTACCAGAGGGTAACCCACCCACCCCCTATCTTCCCCCAAAACCCCATAATTAGATGCCCAGTGCTGGGGGTGGGAGTGCTACCCCTTCCCCCTCCCAAAACCACCATAAATCGATGCCCAGTGCTGGAGATGGGAGTGGTACCCCTTCCCCCTCCCAAAACCCCAAAAATCTTGCCCAGTGCTGGGGTCGGGAGTGGTACCAGAGGGTAACCCACCCACCCCCTATCCTCCCCCAAAACCTCATAATTAGATGACCAGTGCTGGGGGTGGGAGTGGTACCCCTTCCACCTCTCAAAACCCCAGAAATCTATGTCCAATGCTGGGGTTGGGAGTGGTACCAGAGGGTAACCCACCCACCTCCCTCCTTTCCTCCCCCCAAAATCCCATAATTAGATGCCCAGTGGCGGGAGTCCCCTTCCCCTCTCCTCCCAAAACTCCATAAATCGATGCCCAGTGCTGGGGGTGGGAGTGGTACCCCTTCCCCCTCCCAAAACCCCAAAAATATACACCCAGTTCTGATGTTGGGAGTGGTACCAGAGGGTAAAGCATCCACCCACCCCTCCTCCCCTCCCCCAAAACCCCATAAATCGATGCCCCATGTCCTATAGACTTACCCAAATGTTTGTCATGTGCGGGGATCGAACCCACAACCGCCAGCGCAACAGCCACAAACCAGTGCTATAACCGTTGCGCCAACGCGTCGTCCACGTTAAAACTCATAAAGTCTCATAAAAATTTTTAATCTAAACATGAGCTCATAGATTCTCATAACTTTTACATTACATCCATTATGCTCATAAGATTGTAGATTTTTTACGTAAAAAGTTATGAGTTTCTATGAGATACTGAAGATGCTCATAAGAACTTAGAATCAAATGAATTGTGACCGCTATGAGTTTCTATGAGTAATTTCGACGACAAATACACCTATAAAATCTCATAGAATATTTTCGTATTATTTTTTTATGAGATCCTATGAGATTTTTCCAGCAGGGACCTGTGTGCTTGTAGTATTAGACAGCAACGTCACTGGAGTAGGATCTGCGTCTTTATGTAATAAAGAATTGTGTTTCTGCTTGCAGGTATCACATTTGAAGTGATATCTACAAGGTTTTGAACGTGCATTCAAACAAATAGTGCAAAGTTTTTTATTAGAAACTAATGCCGAACGATCGTCAATTGTCATCAGTTTAAACTTTGGACAAGAATAGAGTTTATGTGAACACTTACACAACGGGCATGATGATGGAGTATTGTTGTTGGCTGCTGTAGCTGACATACTTCCCTTCACAGTCGCAGCTCCACAAATGGCCCTAAGAGAACCCTTGTTCTCATTGTTTGGCCGCTCCGAGTTCTCAAGTGCAAGTGCACGTTTTTCTAGGAATTGTATAAGACATTTAACTGTAGGATCATTATTAAAAGTTAGTTGGAACTCTCTGTTACAAATGTAGTCCAATTTACGCATCAACACACACAATATAATAGTGTCCCACTGCTCAACGTTACAATTTACATTTTTTAAAGCTGACAATTGTTGTTTTACAATTGAGACAAAGTGTCTGATATTGGATGCTGTGGATTTTACAATACGTGGAATATCTAATAATAAATATATATGTTCACTTTTAATTTTGTAAATATTGTTGTATCTCTCATCTAAAATTTTTAAACTTTCATCATAACTTTCAGCTAACATAGGTAAGTTCCTAATTAATTCTAAAGGTTCACCTTTTAAAAAACCTCTTAAATAATAAAACCTTTGTAATTTATCGAGGTTGGGATTGTTGTCAATAAGGGATTTAAATAATTCGATGAATGGTCTATAATCTGAATATTTACCTGTAAAAATCGGTATATTTATGTTAGGCAGTTTTACTGGCATGGGCTGTTTGCTTTCGTTGGTATTATTACTACTGGAAATTGAGTTGAGGAGCTTCATTATAATGGAAAGCGTTTGAGTGTATTTTTCCTCCACGCTTTCGTCCTCGGCCTCATCAGATATGCCCATGATAGCTAAATTACATTCCTCATATTTGCAAAAGAGTGAACGAAGGCGCTCCTCTTTGATGAGCAATGTTTCTTTCGTTAACGAAAGTTGAAATGCAATGTCTGAAAAGTTATTGTACAGTTTTGTTATCGATCCCTTAATGACACTTAGTTGTTTGCGTAATTTAATCAGGTCATCTTTATTGCTAACAACACTTTTAGACGTAGTAGGCTCACCTTTTTTCTCCATTTTAAATATTTTAAATTTTTAATACTATAACTTATTTGTAACAACTAACAAGCACTTAATGTCCAATACAAATGAAGAGAATAAAAACTATGCCGGCAGAACAAAACACTTAACACAATGAAATGAATGAAACGATAATGGCGTCGCAGTCGCAGCGCGTCGATCTCGTCGTCGGGGTTCACAAATCACAATTCACATACGAAGCGTCTCGTTATCTCAACCAATCACCTCTTGGCGTTTGAATTTTTGAAAGTCTGCTGCGCGCTGATTGGTCGAACGTCACAACCGGAAGATGAATCGCGTCGCGTATTGTACTTGAATCTTGAATTGAATAATCTGTGTCTTGTCTTTGACTTGAACTTTGAACTTGTTTTAGATAATGTGGTATGCAAAAAGATGGCGTCTTGAATTTGAATGAAATTGAAATTTTGTTACTGACACTGGGTAGGTATAGTATATTGTTGACGAACCCGTGTAATTTTCTTTCCTGTGGCGTGCTACGTAGCTGCGAGCTTCCCCTTCGGCGTAAAAGATGCACTTACTGCACGAAGTGTTCTTGGAAATAATGGCTGCCACGATACTGCTCACAGTAAAATAAAAGCTGCACTTCCCTGATTCCTTCCTCGAAGGACCGCTCGAAGGACCACTGTGCGCCGCTGTCTTTGCCCGTTGCTGGTTGCAGAGGCAGTTGATGGTGCAGAAAATAATCAAAACGCCAAATAACTTGGAAAAAACTGTATTTCTTTACGGATCACTTATAGCAGCGTACATGAAAATGTAATGGAAGGAACAAACGGAACTCAGTGTTGTCACACTTAAACAATTTTTATAAATTATTAATAATGTTGCCTGCAACACCCCCGACCTCTACGTCTTCCAACACGTCGTCGACACTCGCACAAGTGAGAACTCGCTCGCACTCACTCAACCTCTCACTCCCTCACTTACTCCCACACAATCGCTGGCGCGCTGCTCCGTGCCGCAGCTCATGGCGCACCCCTGGCTGCGGCAGCCCGTCGCCCCCGACCTCTACGTCTTCCAACACGTCGTCGACACTCGCACAAGTGAGAACTCGCTCGCACTCACTCAACCTCTCACTCCCTCACTTACTCCCACACAATCGCTGGCGCGCTGCTCCGTGACGCAGCTCATGGCGCACCCCTGGCTGCGGCAGCCCGTCGCCCCCGACCTCTACGTCTTCCAACACGTCGTCGACACTCGCACAAGTGAGAACTCGCTCGCACTCACTCAACCTCTCACTCCCTCACTTACTCCCACACAATCGCTGGCGCGCTGCTCCGTGCCGCAGCTCATGGCGCACCCCTGGCTGCGGCAGCCCGTCGCCCCCGACCTCTACGTCTTCCAACACGTCGTCGACACTCGCACAAGTGAGAACTCGCTCGCACTCACTCAACCTCTCACTCCCTCACTTACTCCCACACAATCGCTGGCGCGCTGCTCCGTGCCGCAGCTCATGGCGCACCCCTGGCTGCGGCAGCCCGTCGCCCCCGACCTCTACGTCTTCCAACACGTCGTCGACACTCGCACAAGTGAGAACTCGCTCGCACTCACTCAACCTCTCACTCCCTCACTTACTCCCACACAATCGCTGGCGCGCTGCTCCGTGCCGCAGCTCATGGCGCACCCCTGGCTGCGGCAGCCCGTCGCCCCCGACCTCTACGTCTTCCAACACGTCGTCGACACTCGCACAAGTGAGAACTCGCTCGCACTCACTCAACCTCTCCCACCACCCACGCGCACGCGCGCACGCACTCAACCCACAAACGCGTATACAAGCATACATTTGTAATTTAGTCAATGAATTTTTAATTTTATGCCTTGACCTTATTTATTATAGATAGATTTATTTACACTAAATGAAAATTTATGCTGCTATCTACATTCTTTAGAAATGAGGATTCCTGTAATTATGTAATGAAAATTATTTGTAATATATTTAGCTAAAAATGTTCACAATAATTAAAGTATGTTCTTTTAAAAGCGCAGTTCGAGGCAACTAACGAATTGCCATTTTACGAATATTTTCCAACATGCTTTGCATACATAGGTAGTGTTCCAATTACAGAGCATCAGTGACGCACAATGCCAAATTCTTAAGCGGGCTTTACACGCTCGTTGCTAAGTTGTTAAGTTGTAGCAATTTATCGTAACGATGAGATTGTTACAATTTATTGTTGTGTGTAAACGGGAGATTGTAGCGATTTATTGGGATTGGAGTTGTACTCTGCTCTTTCGATTTGTTGGAGCGATAAATCGTTCAATACATTGCTACAATTTAACGTAGCGTGTAAAGCCCCCATTAATTGGAATGTTAATTTTTTCAATTGTACCACTAGAATGCGCTAAATTAATTAATGTTTAAAAAAAATCATAGACTTTGCAACCTCATCAATGTATAAATAAAGTGATATCTATTTAAATAAATGAATCCCTATTTTCCTCGGTCATGGTCACGCCATCACGCCTGAGCGGCTGGACCAATTTGGCTAATTATTATTTTTTTGTTTTTGTTATTGTCAGAAGAAATTAAGATTATTGCGCGGAAAATTGGAAAATTTAAAAATACTTAACCACCAGATAAAATTATAAACGTAATATATTTCTTGATTTTTACAGTAATTTGATATGTTTCAAGTTTTTAAATTTAACGCGTACAGAATAATAACGAATTTTTAAATGCAATGAATCAGTGAACTTTATAATTATACTCTGGTGAACGTCGTGAACAGTAGGTGAACACCGTCGCTGCTTAGTGCTTTGGCCCGCCGCGCGCCGTCCGCTGTTACCTGTTACTTTACAATTTTACATCATCATCATCATCTCCCTGCCCTTATCCTATTTATAATTTTATATAGGGTCGGCACAACATGTTCTCCTCTTCCTCAGACACATGTTGTAAGTGATTTGGCATGTTATTTTTTTTACGACCGGCCGCCTGCCTGACATCAACCCTCCTTGGGAATGCACAGTATAATACAGAAAATCAATTATGAGATATATTAATAACATTATTATGAAAATTCGTCAATTACTTTACAATTTTACATCGATGTTTAGTTGGTAACTTGGTACAGGTCGGAAAGAGCACGTCAAGAGATGGCGCGATTCGTAACACCTACTATTATTTTCAGTGTATTTTATAATATCAATTGCAATAAAATATATCCTTAAGCCTATGTCACTCCTGAATAGTGTAGCTTTCTGTTAGTAAAAGAATTTTATGATCGGATCAGTATTTTCCAAGATTACCCCCTGCAAACAAACAAAGTTATAAACTTTACCTTATTCTAGTATAGACATAGTTACATAATATTAGTATAGATACCAATTCGAATTCAATATTCGTTGAAAAGCCGTTTTCGACTAATTAAATTCTTTACTGAGTACAGAGATTTATCATTTGTATCCAAAATTGTTACAGCAGCATGTATTTTGCACAATTATTGTATCAATGGACATGATAACTTTGATCTTTGTAGATGATAATCATGGATAATATACAATTGTAGAATTTGTAGAATAAATTTAGAGGAACATGGTTATAAAGAACAATATCAAAATAATAAAAATGATAGAGATCGTAGAATACTATTATTCAGAGATTTGTTTCCAGATGCACAAGTTTCATAAGCTCAAAATAAAATATCTATACTTTTCTATACCACTTGTAAATTGATATGTAAAATTCAATTAAAATGATAAAGAATTAAAATTTATTAAATAAGTAATCTACGTTTATTTAAATAAAAAACTTTAAAAAATGTTTTATTGGTTTTTGCATGTTAAAAACATAATAAACTTTTAAGTACAATAAAATGTTAATCTAAAACTTAAAATAAAGTATTTGTTTTGGCATGTTAAAATAAACTTTTTAGGCACATACAACAAACTCTTCAACATTAATTTTTGTTAATTTAATGAATCTTCGCTGTCGGTACGATTTTTTTAACAGTTTTTCTAGAAGTTCACATTTAAATTTTTCTTCATTTCTTCGCCTTGTGGTTTTCTTGAATGTTTTGTAAAAGTACCATACTTTGAATGCGTTGCTGGTTTCTTGCAGTTTTTTTAACGTATGCAATTGCAGTTGGTTTGAATTTTTTACTCTTACTAATGTTTTTTGATCTGGGTTATGTCATGCTTCCTTTTTTCCATCTGTAGAAAGTATCAAAGAAGAAAATGCATGTGGAGTGGAAACATTTTTCTCTTTATGAATTTGTTCAAATTGCTCAAATATTCAAATGTCATATGAGCTCTTCTACTCTTATTGTTGTTGTCCTTATATTTTTATTGTTTAAGCGATTAAATTTTCATTTAACCTGATCTGCTGTTACCTGTAAAACCATAAATTAATCCTTATAATGAAGAGTTCTAATCAACACACTATTAATAGTTTAATATACCTGCGTACATAAATCTTTTAAGCCTTCTGATGTTTTCTTCCACAAGCGATTTATTGTACATTTGCTTCATATAAGCTAAGCATTGCCATTGTGGCTTTCTTTGTCCACACAGCATCAGAAAAATTAGAAACATAACAGACAATTATAATTTAATTAAAACTTCAAAATTTAATCTGCAGTCTATAAACTACATTTAAAAATTAATGAAATTATTATTTCTCAGTATTACTCTCTGTTTTAAAATCTGCAGAATGAATTTTTAAGTGTTCATCACTCAATATTTGCAGTGTAACCTAAAATAATTATACAAATAAAACACTTAGTTCTAATCTTTTAACTTCTTGCTAAGAAGATTGAACATTTTAAACATTGAAAAATTATTTAAATTATAAAAAAATATTTATCTTGTAACTGTTTGAAATAATTGTAATATATTAGTAATGTATTCTAACATTTTATACCTACGTTGTAAGACGTTAAATTTTATTTCACTATGAACTATTTGTACCTGATAATTTAAGAATCATGAACTTCAGGCTCTTCGTACTTAGTTAAACACTTGCTGATTGCTCTTCGTGGTTTTCTTTATTTTCATTTTCGTAAATATGAACAAATAAGATTGTTGTCTTCATTTTGATAACATTTAAGATTGCCTGCTTCATTCAATGTGATTCTCTCGGTAGAGAGTACTATATTCTTTGATGTGATTCAATGGTTCGATCAGTCATTACAATGTGGACAAAAAAAGGTTTCGTTAAAAGTTTTGAATTCTAAACTGAAATAATTGTAATCACATTTTAAATATGGAATACAAAAAAAATATAGGCAATGTTTGTAACTTCATCCATACTTAAATTTTTTTTATTACCTATATACTTTATTGCACTAAAAAAAAGAATATACAGAAAATTACATATTACACATATATGACATAATTATAGTTGATGGCTAAGGTGGACTTATCCCACAGACTTATCCCTAGAAGAGATTCAGAGACCTCTTCCAGTCAACCTGCAACCAATGGTCATGAGAGAGAGTGTCATATTATCATATAGCGGGGACACAGTGCAAGAAATAACAACGTAAAAAATAGTTAAATAACTGTAAATACAATTTTTTGTCACAGTCTGAATTAACTTTTTATTATTTCCAAAAAATTACGAAGAAAAATATTTTTCAACATTTCAACAATTCAACATTACTAACGATAGGTATAGGTAGTTGTTAATCATAATAAAAAAAATTGATCAAGGGATTCGAGGAAGGGATCAAAAATTTAGACCAATATAAAGACAAAACAGAAAACAATGTTAATTTTCTGCTACTGAGTTGGTACAGATTGTAATTTGTATCGTTGTACGCATCACGCAAAAGCAGTCCTTTTTAATGTGCTCAATTGAGCGAAGCGTTGCTGTAGTTGAAACATTCAACGTTGAGCATTAAACCGCATAATGCGCTTAAATCCTGTAATAGGAAAACTAAAAACTTGAATGTGCTCGATTGAGCGAAGCATTGCTGTAGTTGAAACATTCAACATTGAGCATTACGCCTTAAAATGCGCTTTGGTGCTGCAATTGGAAACACACATTAAGACCATACTTAGTCTACTATTACTCCAACAATTTTTACATTTTAATAATACTAGCGACCCGCCCCGGCTTCGCACGGGTGCAATGATGATACTAAATACTTTCAACAATAAAAGATGCGTCATGCGGGGCAGAGGGGATTGACTCACGCCGCGCAGTAGGCATAGCATAGTAGGCGCTTTAGGAACTTTAAATGTTTCGCTGCTAATTGCTTCTAACGACGATATCTCAAAAAATATTCATCTGATTGATATAGTGTGAAGGGCAATTTTAATCTGCATTAAATGTCTAAGCTAACTAACATATTTATATGGATAAGGATTAATACTGAACTAAAGAAAACAGCTATGAAAATAACGTAATGTTTTTAATTAAAAATTTGAACATAAACGTGGTTATTGTAAGTCAACCGTAAGAGATAGAGATATGCTCTCGCGGACTTTTTTGTAGAATTTTTATAGATTTTGAATTCGCTAGTACATTACTAAACTGTATCTTTGCTAGTTTACGCGGCGTTTGCGTGGAAAGCTCCCAGTTGGCGCGATTTTTTACGACTTCTTCAACATTTATCGCCGTAATTCTGCTAATTTACATAAAAGTATACTAAATTATATACACAAACCTTTCTCAAGAATCACTCTAGGTATTAAAAAAAACCGCATCAAAATCCGTTGCGTAGTTTTAAAGATCTAAGCATACATAGGGACATAGGGACATAGGGACAGAGAAAGCGACTTTGTTTTATACTATGTAGTGATAATAATAAATCAATAGTAAAAATAAATTAGTAGGTGAAAAATGTTAAATTTGTAAGCCAGTATGAGCAACATTGTTCTCTAGATCGCCACGAGGCAAGTCCTGAAATAATCTTGAGCGGCGGGCCGGTCTCCCCGCGCTCTGCGTCGCCCGGGTCTCTTGCCGAACTTCTTGATAAAGGTATTTCATTCAATTGTTATACCTCTTTGTTCTTTTTCTATACAACCTACAACCCTAATCGTTTCTACTCCCTTAAGGCTTTTTTTTTTTTTTTTTTTTTATGTTACGAGTCCGGCAAACAAGCATACGGCTCACCTGATGGTAAGACCGTAGCCTATAGACGCCTGCAACACCAGAAGCATCGCAAGCGCGTTGCCGACCCTATCCCCAATCCCCCCAGGAGCTCTGGTCACCTTACTCACCAACAGGAACACAATACTGCTTGAAAACAGTATTATTTAGCTGTGGTCTTCTGTAAGGTCGAGGTACTACCCCAGTCGGGCTGCTCCATATTTTGAGCAGGAAATTCCCTGCTGTGCCCTACCTCAGTAAGGCTGTAGTATTTTTAAACTTTTTTTTGGGTGGCTGGTTTAATAGGATTTTTTAAATGTAATACTGTACACTATATAGTTTTTTGATTGCAGAGCAAGAAATAGTTAAAGCTCTAGAATGTTTCTAAAATACACACTAATGTATAATTTTGCTGTTTGACTTGAAAAAAATATATTTATTTACTCATTGTCCATACTACAATCTTAACAGTAGGTATGCTATCAATTATTTTGAAAGGATAATATTAAAATGACTTTACAATCATAGTGGAGAATCTCTGGATGCCTGGGATCTTACGGGAGCTTAATAAAAGGAAACTACGACCATCTGTTAACAGCTTTAATGAGAGACTGGCTTACTTACAAAAGACTTCATCTTACCCTCAAACTAATTAATTAATACCTAAGTACTACCTACATCACACCTCCACACTTAAACTACGGCATTTACCAATAACAACATTTATTAAGAAATTATGTATCTAACTTATATCTAACTTAAATACTATGACGCTATATTAAACAAGATTAAGTATGTCTACTTAATGATTTAGTATTCTCACATAACTAACCTAATCAAACTCAAACCCATATCTGACCGGCTCCTTACGAATACGGGTGGGACGCTTCACGGGACTCGCGGTCGGTGCGGGCGGTGATTCCTTATTAGTTAACGGCGAGTGTGGCGCGCTTACGTTACGGGTTGGCGAATCCTTTGTTACAGATGCATCAGTCACCAGCGGTGGTTCCTGACCTCCTACTTCACTACTACCCGTCCCCTCCCTATTCCTCGGCGTCGCTACTGTCGGTGGCTGCTGTTGTTCGACGACATCCTCACTGGCCTCCTCGGGTGTTGCATTTGGGTACATTAGACTAGAACGTCGAAGTCTGCGCCTAATCTGATCGTTATGTCTCGTTAGAAGTCGACCGTTATCACTATTTACTAAATACCTACGCGAACCTTCTTGCCTTATAACTGTTCCCTTTAACCATTTGTCCTGACTGCCGTAATTCCTAGCCCACACCGCATCGCCCGCTGCGAGTTGTCGGGGCGGCTCAGCGCCGGAGCTCGTCATTTGCCGGCGCTGTGCCTCCTCCACCTGGTTTTGGCGCGCGCGATCTCCACGCAAGAGGTCTAAACGCGACCGCAACGGCCTGCGCTGCAACAGCATGGCCGGGCTTTCCCCTGTTGTACTTTGAATACTATTTCTATACGCTAGTAGGTATGTTTGTAACGCTGTGTCAATATCTACGGCATCTCTGATGGCTTTCTTTATTGCTCGCTTGCATAGTTTGACGGCATTCTCTGCTGCCCCGTTTGAAGCTGGATGATACACGGGAGAAAACGATTGCTTAATACCATTTAAAGCTAAAAATTCCTTTAACTCCGTACTAGTAAACGGCGGGCCCTGGTCTGATACTACCTCTAATGGTAGGCCAAAACGCGCAAATAGCGACCGCATTACCTTTATTACAGCTGTAGCGTTAGTTTTATTCATTTCAAATATCTCAATCCACTTTGAGCTGGAATCAATAACTATAAAGAAAGTTTTTCCCTGATACGGGCCTAAAAAATCTACATGCAATCTACTCCACGGCTGGGCTAAATACGGCCAACTGCGAGGTGCGGCGTGCGGCGGTGCGGCCGCTTCCATCGCACAAGTCTCGCACGCGCGGCACGTCGCTTCTATGTCTGCGTCGATATTGGGCCACCACACATAACTACGAGCCATAGATTTAGTCTTTACTATGCCCATATGACCAACATGTAATTCTTTTAAAATTGTGTTTCGTAATGTCGCTGGTATTACAATTCTGTAGCCCCACATAATACAACCACGTTCAATGTATAGCTCATGTCGTCTGTTAAAATACGGCTTCAACGCATCGTCTACACACTGTGACGGCCACCCCGACTGTACGTAAACCATCACTCTGCTCAGTACCTGATCCCGAGCCGTTGCTACGCGCACGTCATCATTTGTCACTGGCATAAAACTTTCCGCAAAATTTAAATACGTATATTCGTTTACGGTTTTATTTTTATTTGTTGGTTGCGGGAGTCGTGACAGTGCGTCGGCGCAGTTTTTGGCAGACGCAATATACTCAATATCGTACGAATAACCTGACAGGATAATAGCCCACCTTTGTAACCTAGACGCCGCCATAACTGGTATACCTACTTTACTACCAAAAATGTATGTTAAAGGTTTATGGTCTGTCCGCAAAATAAATTTCCTACCGTACAAATACTGGTGAAATTTCTTGATACCATATATAATGGCTAATGCTTCCCTGTCTATTTGGGCGTACGAACGTTCAGCCGAGTTAAGTGTCCGCGAAGCGTACGCAATGGTGTAACACCTACCGTTATTAGGAAAAATAATAGTCCGGTGTTAAACTAATACATATTTATTACAATTAAATAGAATACAGTTAAAGCCGGTAGGTGAGACACTAATTTATATATAGGGTCGTGGTAAAGAGCCTACTTAAGATTCTGCCACTAGGAGTCGTGTAGGACTACTCCCCTGGTACATCCGTGGAGCAAGGCGAGGTTCTTCGCGTCCAAGCGATGCGCGATGCAGCAGTGGTAATGTCCTCGGAATCAACAAACAAATGTGGAGCAGGGTCCCCTAAGACGGGGATTTCTCCAATATAATATGTATTTCCAGCTGAATATAATATTGAATATTTATATTGATTTAGGGTCCAGCATATATAATTAACGTATTTACGAAGGAAACATATGTTATAATAATTCAAAATTAAAGTGCACGTAGTAGCCAGTCTCGCGTTCCAGCGCTGAATGAGCATCACTTTGAGAATCACCACTCCCGCGCCGCCTCGGCAACGCTCGAGAGAACCGGTTCGAATTATCTATATCGAAAGCAAGTCGAACGTTCGCTTTTACTAATTTTATAAATATTTAAATGATTTTTTTTTTACGCTTTAAAATAATATTGATAAAATAATACTTATATAATATACAATATTACCTACTATATATTATATGTATATATATTGATTTAAATAAATATTGTGATATTTTTTAGATTGAATTAAATATTATTATCGTTAAATTATTTACAATAATAAATACATGTAACGTTCCGTTACATTACCCGCCTCGCTCCGCAAGGATTTTGTCCTGTATAATTTTACAAAATCCGTAATCAAATCATAGAAGTAGGTAAAAACTTACGCAGACTTAAAAAAAATAAATAAAAAAAATAATATTGCTTATGTGTTACGGCCAACCATTTTTAGATCCTTAATGTGCCAAGTACCTAAATCTTTTCCTGACATGTTTTCTAAGACGTAAACGAGGGGGGACAACTTTTGAGTCACGCGACATTTGATAAATTTTGGAGCTAACTTCTTACTAAAGTATTTATCCTTGTCACTTAGTACATACGCTCGCTTATAAACAATATCACCTACCTCAAACTCGAAAGCCTTCCTACGCAAGTTATAATGGGATGTGTTTTTTACGTGTGCATGGTACAAGGATTTTTGTACCTTATCAAAAATTGCACTTAAACAACCACGATTTTCCACATAGTCTTCGCGAGGCAAGAACAGAACCTCCTTACCCAACTCGTTGTCTATGTAATGTGTACCACATAACACTAATTCTCTACCAAATATAAGGAACGACGGTGAGAAACCAGTTGCTTCGTTCACAGAGTTATTTATCGCAAATTGTATTTTCGGGATAAATAAGTCCCAAGCTCTATGATCGCCTTCAACGAATGTGGAGAGGCAGGTGATTATTGTTTTATTGTAACGCTCCGTTGTATTAACCTGGGGTGTGTATTTGGGTGTAAAGAACACGTTCGGTATTTTATATTTATCGAACAAGGCTTTGGTCTGCTCGCTAATAAATTGACTCCCATTGTCCATAAAAATACTTTGAGGGACACCGTGGACCAAAAAAACTTGGTCCTCGAGGATTTTGATTATAATGTCAGAAGTGGCCCTTTTGAGTGGGAAAATCTGACAAAACTTAGAGAAACAGCATGTAACTACTAGAATGTAGCTATTCTGCTTACGTGTTACAGGAAGAGGTCCCATCAAATCTAATGAGATCATCTGATAAGGACGAGAGCAATGTTTGGGACGCCCCATTTCTCCAAGTATTGCATGATTTTGTGGTTTGTACGCGAGACATACGGAGCAAGAACTAACAAATTTAGAGATATCGCTGTGCATATTGGGCCAGTAATACCTGAGCGCAATACGTCTATATGTTTTGAAAATACCCATATGACCCGCTGTAGGCTCATTATGGTTTTCAGCGATAATCTTATCCCGTAATTCTAATGGGACCACTTCTTTCCATGAGAACTCATCTGTAAGTTGATGTTTATTTTTACTAAGTCGAAAGAGGATTTTATTTTTGATTCGGAAATTCGGAAAGTTAACTGGTTTATCGAGGCAGCCATTATAAATATTCTTATACCAATCGTCACTAGAATTCGCGACAGAATTGGCAGTAGTGACTGCTGAAACGGGGGCAGCTCTAGACAAAGCGTCAGGGATAATATTATCCACACCACGTCGGTGCTTCAAAATAAAATTGAAGGATGAGAGTCGAACTCCCCAGCGAGCAAGCCTGCCTGTTGGGTTATCCAGTGAAAGGAACCACTTAAGCGCGCTGTGGTCTGTATAGACCGTGTGAGTTTGACCGTTCTCTAAATAGCATCGCCAATGCTCCAGGGCTACGAGAACGGCCAAAGTCTCACGTTCAGTGATGCTATAATTCTTTTCTGGCCCAGTCAAGGACCTGCTCATGTAAGCTATGGGGTGCTCCTTTCCATCAATGGTTTGAGTGAGCATTGCACCAACCCCATAGTTACTAGCATCGGTATGCACTTCGAATGGGAGGTCATAATTGGGACAGGAAAGAATAGGCGCCGAGACCAAGCATTCTTTGAGTTTATTAAATGCTACGTCAGCTTCCTCAGTCCACTGGAAGGGAGGTGCAGACTTTTTATTGGAAGTCAGCTTATTGAGCGGTCCAGCGATCGTGCTAAAGTTTGGGACAAACCTGCGGTACCAAGATGCCGTGCCAAAGAAACGTTTAAGCTCCTTGCGAGACGTAGGTGTTGGATAATTTAATATAGCCGCCACCTTGTCAGGGTCAGTGCGTAAACCATTCGCATCAACCACATAACCTAGATATTTAAGTTGACTTCGAAAGAATTCACATTTCTCCAGATTGACTGTTAGGTTAGCTTGACGCAGTTTCTCAAAGACACGTTGAAGAAGAGATACATGTTCTTCAAATGTACCACTTATTAGTATTATGTCATCAAGATATGCAAAGGCCTTGTGGTCCATGTTGCCAAATAGTCGGTCCACTAATCGTTGCTGCGTGGACGGCGCGTTAGTTAATCCGAACGGAGTGGTCTTAAAACGTAGCGTACCTCGACCCGGGACATAAAATGCCGTCTTATCCCTATCCTCAGGAGCGATTGGTATTTGCCAAAACGCCTTCGACAAATCTATGCTACTTAAGTACCTAGCGTCACGCAAATTATCTAAAATTTCGGATATGTAAGGCAAGTTATATGCATCCCGTTTTGTGACAGAGTTAAGTTTTCTGCTGTCCAGACAAAAACGGGGCTGACCGTTCTTCTTTGTAACTAGTAGAACTGGGGATTGCCATGCACTTTCACAAGGTTCCACCACATCAAGCTGTAGCATTTCATCTACCTGTTCAGTCAAAATTTTTTGTTTAACAGGCGAAAGTCTATAATAGCGTTGTCTTACAGGAGGTGAGTCGCCAGTGTCGATGTGGTGAGTTATTAAGTGCGTACGACCCAACCCTACACGTTCAAATGATATTTCTTTAAATTTCTGTATGATATCATCAGCAATAGCCTTCTGAGAGTCATCTAAATTGTCATATGACTGTATGACAGTTGTACTATCCGTATTTAAATCAGCTAGAGGGGCGTTAGTCAAACTAAGCGAGCCCAAATATTTAGGACAAACTTTGAAGGCGCGCCAGAAGTCAATCCCTAAAATCAGCGATGATTGGACTTCTGGAACTATATGAGTTTTAATAATGTGGAACTGGTTATCAAAATGGACGGGCAAATTTACGTAACCTATGCTACGCAGGTTTTGTCCACCAGCTGCCTCGATGGTTACTATATCATGAGTACTCAATTCCAGACCACGACTAAGCAAAGCGGTATGAGCATTATTGCCTAAAATGGTAACAGCTGATCCCGAGTCTAGAAGGCCTGAAGCTGTCATGTTATTAATTTTAATATTGACATAAGGTCTTGTGTCATTAGTAGGTTTAGATCGCAGAATTGTAGCAACCTTGTATCCACTGAAAAATAAACGAACAGACTTAACCCAGTTATCCCACTCTTGCTTACTAGTTCGGATAATATTATTCTTCAGTGTAGAATTGCCACAACTCTGCCTATTTAGTTTTTTGTATTCTGAGTATTAGTGCAATTAGGGCAATCCGGCTTCTTGACACCCTTGTGGCCACATTTGAAACACATAATTTCAGTGTTAGTGCACTGTCTCAAGTTATGTGAATTATTACGACACCTAGGGCAGTATGGCATTCTTTTGTCAATTTGAGATGTACTTTTTACAATGCTATGTAAATATTTATCGTTAGTGTTAATATTTTGTTTAATATTAGTGTTAGTTTTATAGTCACAAGTAGATTCAGATTTTGGATGTTTATAAGCAAATTCTGGTGCTAATGTGTCTGAAGTTGATGCTAACGGTTCTCGAAAGTGGGCAAGACGAGACTGCACGGTTTCATAATTCCTGCACAAAATTCTCACCTGATCAATATCCCGAATGTCAGTTGCGGAAGCTAAAGTGCTTGCGTAACAAGGGCGTATATTGTGCAAAACAATCTCTAGCATATCTTCCCTCGATAACGGTTTTGAGAGCCTTGAAAACATTCCTGACAGAATTGATAAGTAAATTGTTATATTTTCTGTCTTACCCTGAGTTCTAGCGCGGATCTCGGATAATAGGCGATAATCATAATCAGGCTTATCGAAATCCTGTTTTAAAAGGATAACAAGATCGTCCCAAGATGATACCTGGTCCCTAATACTTCGAAACCAATGTAAAGCGTCATCTGTAAAAATTTCCGTAGCAAATGAAATTAATTTCGTATCAGGAATGCTTCGAGCTTCACTAAATTCACTCACACGTTGAATAAAAGATCGAACGCACGACTTGCCATCGAATTTTAATTTACCCAATTCAGCGGTAATACTTTTGTCACAAGTGACTGCAACGTTGATTGGTGCTTGACTACTAGAAATTGCAGTCGCTGAGTTCGAAGTTTCTACCTTAAGTGGATCTATTGATTTATTTAGGATTTTAAGGTACGATTCATAGCAATCTCGATACAAACTACTGCAGGCCACATGTTTTTCTTTTGCGTCGCTTGGGTCTATTCTATTCAACCTATGATAGATGTGATGTAAAATATTTTCCGTGCGCGTAAGTGTTCCTTTGTCGCACGCGCCTGACTCAAGCGTACTATTAACTTTATTTAATATCTCTGACACGGACTGAAGGTCATCTACTGGTTCAAGATGGGAAGAAGCTATGTCCTCAGCCGGAAACAGTTGTACTAATTTAGTGATCTGTTTCCTGAGTTCAGCAACAGTACTGCCCGGTGTCTCGCCTCTAACCGCCACCTCATATTCTAATTCAGGTTTTTGTAAGGAAAGGTACTTAATTGGAAACGACATACTGCAGTAACTTTTCTACAATCTATCTTACGGTAAATTTTAAGTATCACACAAATATTTAATAAAATTAATAATAATTACTAATTTGTTGTGTTAAAATGTGTAAAACTCTTTAAATAATAAAACTAAACAATGTAATCAAGAAAATAACACTATTAAATTATTTTCCAGACTGTATTTTTAAATGTTGCGTTAATAAATAATTATAGAAATTTAAAAAAAAAAAAAAAAACGTACAAAATACAAAATGATTTATGCAAACCGTAGTTCGGAGTAATATATTACATTAATAATATTAACATTTAATAAAACACAGAAACATACAATAGTTCACATAGATAATAAGACAAAACATACACGATGACACAATTTTCACAATAAAGACAGACACCTTGCTTAAATTTCAACACAGTTAATCACAATACACAAAACAAGACACAAACAAGACACAAACAATCCGCTACCACCTCCAAAAGTGACAGAATCAATTTAAACCACGTAGGGGCGCCAGTGTAACACCTACCGTTATTAGGAAAAATAATAGTCCGGTGTTAAACTAATACATATTTATTACAATTAAATAGAATACAGTTAAAGCCGGTAGGTGAGACACTAATTTATATATAGGGTCGTGGTAAAGAGCCTACTTAAGATTCTGCCACTAGGAGTCGTGTAGGACTACTCCCCTGGTACATCCGTGGAGCAAGGCGAGGTTCTTCGCGTCCAAGCGATGCGCGATGCAGCAGTGGTAATGTCCTCGGAATCAACAAACAAATGTGGAGCAGGGTCCCCTAAGACGGGGATTTCTCCAATATAATATGTATTTCCAGCTGAATATAATATTGAATATTTATATTGATTTAGGGTCCAGCATATATAATTAACGTATTTACGAAGGAAACATATGTTATAATAATTCAAAATTAAAGTGCACGTAGTAGCCAGTCTCGCGTTCCAGCGCTGAATGAGCATCACTTTGAGAATCACCACTCCCGCGCCGCCTCGGCAACGCTCGAGAGAACCGGTTCGAATTATCTATATCGAAAGCAAGTCGAACGTTCGCTTTTACTAATTTTATAAATATTTAAATGATTTTTTTTTTACGCTTTAAAATAATATTGATAAAATAATACTTATAATATATTATATGTATATATATTGATTTAAATAAATATTGTGATATTTTTTACATTGAATTAAATATTATTATCGTTAAATTATTTACAATAATAAATACATGTAACGTTCCGTTACAATGGGCCGCTCGCCCTCGGGCGTGATGTGTGAGATGACGGCGCCGATCCCCGCGGCGCTGGCGTCCGCCGTCTGCACAAGCGGCAGCTCCAGCGAGTAGTGCACCAGCACCTCACTCGAGCTCAGCGCCCGCTTCACCCGCGAAAACGCCGCATCGCACGCTTCACTCCAATCGTATCTCACACCGACACGCAACAAATTATACAAGGGTGTAAGGATTGAACTTACATTTTTTATAAACTTTCCATAATACATAACCATTCCAATGAAAGCCCTTAACTCTGACACGTTTCTTGGAATCGGAGTTCTAACGATAGCTTCTACTTTATCTTTGGACGTATGTACTCCTCCTTTACTTATAACATGCCCTAAATAATCAAGAGATTCTACAAAGAAAGAACACTTTTCTTTTTTTACTTTTAGACCACTAGACTTCAGGCGTTCGAAAACTTTATGTAAATTATCTAAGTGTTGAGACGTGTCCCTCCCCGTTATGATAATGTCGTCTAAAAATACTCCCACGTGAGGCAAATCTGCGAACAATTGCTCTAATCGCCGTTGAAAAATCCCTGGGCTCGACGACAACCCATATACTAACCGTTTATACATGTAAAGCCCTTTATGTGTGTTAATTACCGCATATTTCCTAGTATCATCCAGTTCCAGCTGAGCATACGCTGGTGACAAATCTATTTTACTAAATCTTTCGCCCCCATGCAAGCGAGCCAAAAGATCTTCTACTTTAGGTAAAGGATAACGGTCGACCTCTAAAACCTTATTCAAAGTCAATTTAAAAATCGGCGCAGATCCGAATCGTACCGTCTTTCTTCACCACGGGCACGATCGGTGTTGCCCAGTCGGAGTGGTCGACGGGAGTGAGGATGTCGTCGCGCACCAGCTGCGCGAGCGCGCGCTCCACCGGCTCGCGCAGCGCATACGCCAGCGGCCGCGCGCGCATGAACACCGGCCGCGCTCCCTCGCGCACGTGAATGCTCACTTGTCCTCCCGTGAACCGCCCCAGGCCGTCCGCAAACACTTCACAATATCTAGAACGAAATTCCGAGAAGTTAAAACCGGTTTCACAACTATTATTATTAACTGTAGTATACTGTAAGGTTGATATTAATATATTTAACTCCGCCATCCATTGTCTACCTAATAAAACTGTATTTCCATTTTCAATAATGTACAAATCCAAAATCTTTTCCGTATTATTATATTTTACAACTGGTCTAATTACACCCACCGGGCGCACTAGTTCACCCGTATAATATCTTAAAACTAACTTAGTGGGTTTAATTTGTAAGTTTGAAAACATTTTCTGATATAACTGATAATTAATACAAGAGATTGCACTGCCTGTGTCACATTCCATTTTTAAGTCATAGCCTTGCACACATACAGAAATCGTAATAGGCTTACACTGTCCAATTGATAAGCGATTCATAGGTACCATTACCTCGTCACTGTCGCTGTCCGCCGAGTAAGCGTCGCTGATGTTGTCGCCGTCCCTGCTCGGTCTGTTTTCTTGCATATTATGCAAAGAATTATTTTTCGCTAACTTCGGACACATCCTCTTTAAATGCCCCTCTTGAGTGCAAATTCGACATACGTATAGCTTAAATTTGCACGTATTTGAATTATGTTTGCCACCGCAAACTCTGCACACGTCCTGGCCCGCTCCGCTTGTGGTACGTGTACCGCCGCCGCTAGCTCGCACTGACTCACGCGCCGTGCGCGTGTTTCGCCTCGCCGCCGCCGCCGGCCGGTTGCCGCCGCCCGCGCCGGTCGCCCCGCGCCGCCCGCTGCCGCGCTGTCCAAACTTATGCACGGGTACGGTCGCGGTGTCCTGTGTGCTGCTACCGTTCCTGCCCCTCGTACCATCCTCCACTAATGCTGCGTTCGTCTCTGCCGCCTCCATTGACAAGGCCAGCTTATACGCTTTGTCGATAGTGATGCTGTCGTCTTCGGTAAACAACTTCTGCCGTATGTCATCGTTTACCAAGCCGCACACGAATTGGTCTCTCATATTTTCTTTTAAGCTATCTGCCGTAAAAGAACAATCCTTGCTCAGTCTTTTTAGTTCCGAGAAGTAGGTCGCGATACTTTCACCTGGTTTTTGGATCCATTGCCGAAATTTAAACCTTTCAGCCAGCATACTCGGTTTGGGGTTTAAGTGTCCTTTCATTACTGCCACAAGCTCCGTATAGGTTTTTGAAGACGGTTTGTCCGGGGTACAAAGGTTAACCATCAACTCATACGCACTGTTACCAATGACCGTAATTAAAGTTGCGACTTTCAACTCACTTTTAACATTATTAGCAATAAAATATTGATCTAGACGATCTACATAAGTGTCCCAATTGTCTTTAGCCACGTCAAACGCACCGATCTTTCCAACCGCCATTTTTGTACTCACTGTTCGCAACGCAATAGTTAACACCGCACAGTTCCGGCACTTTTACACATTACAGTCAAACACTGAGTTTATCTAATGTGCACGCGTGATAATCGCTGTAATCGTCGCCACTGGAGAATCTCTGGATGCCTGGGATCTTACGGGAGCTTAATAAAAGGAAACTACGACCATCTGTTAACAGCTTTAATGAGAGACTGGCTTACTTACAAAAGACTTCATCTTACCCTCAAACTAATTAATTAATACCCAAGTACTACCTACATCACACATAGATGATCAGTTTAAATACTTCATGACAATAGAATTGCTGATCTCTTTTTTAACTGACTTCAAAAAAGGAGGAGGTTACACTCAATTTGACCGTATATATAATATATATGTCGCAGATCAGAAGTAGGTAGGAGAAGAATGGACGGATGACCGAACTGTTTTATTAACAATGTAATTTAACACAAGATAGTTAGTAACTACTAAGTATTAAATGGACTCACCGAGCGGGTACCGGATCTATCGCGTGGCAGAGAGACAACTCGAGGCAGTGCCCGGGAGTTGCGACCCGAGTCTAGGTTTAAGACGGCCGTCTTTAAAATGCGCATTAACGCTCGCCTCCACTGCCCGTGTTGCCCACAATATAAAGTAACAATTAATTCGTGTACACAAACTAACCCTTACAAGAGTTGAGGTTAAGCTACTAGCAGGATATACAAGTGCACCGCGCCACGCCAGAGCCAAGACTGCCTTAGCTGCGGTTGCATCGGTCTTTTATGCACGAAGGAATGACTCGAATAATAGAATGAGTGAGGGTAGATGAATAATAATAACAACACAGGTACCGTCATTAATAACTATCCGCATTGACTCTCCGACACGGCCATCTTGACAAGTCACACGTCCCCGTGTGATGCCGTAAAAAGCAAAAAGGTACTGCAGTATCAAAGTCTTAACTCGGCCTATCCTGATTCACACCTACTCAAGGCTAAAGGGATAGTTTATCGAATAACACGTTTGATTTTAACAACAACACTAACACTTGCTTCATCTTATTTCAGATCGTTAATCTCATGTTAATACACAACCTCTTTTTGTCGACACACCATACAACCATACGCGAAACTACCATTAAATCAAAATTGACCAATCCTTTTGGTATGAACATTACACCATCATTGCTTTCCACATATTAGTCGCCACTGTCACCTAAATCGAGCGACAGCAGCTCATGTCACCTCCATCGAGTGACGATAACCACATGTATTGCCTCCCTCGAGCAATACAACTAAAACATGTTTCAGCAATGGATACTTAAAAACAATGGCACCAACAAAATGTATCTCAATACAATTGGTTGTATAGTGGTCTACATTGCTTCATCGGTTAACTTTAATCACAAAAAAACTACCAGTCTATCCTATTCGCACACAGACGAAAGGTTCCTCTAACCGTAATTAAAAAAATAAAGTTTTATTATCGACACAGTAAGATCACATACAACGCTCATGGCCCGGCTGCCTCAGCAGCTAGTAACAACTACTTTTTCCACACATATCGTCATCACCTCATGTGATACGACCTACACAGTCATATCGTCATGAACCCATATGATACGACCGACACATATCGTCACCACCTCATGTGATACGACCAACACATATCGTCATCACCTCATGTGATACGACCAACACATATCACCTCATGTGATACGAACAAATAGCCATGGTATGTGCTCTACTTAAACAAATATAATTCAGCAGGTACATAAGTATGAGGAATCCTTCGTAAGCGATCGTGAACATACCTATAGGTTCCATTACCAGACAACAACTTTAAACGGTCCTTTGTATTTAGGATCTTAGTTTGTTTCAAGAACTTAATTAAAACAAAAATTTAATTTAAAGCAAGTATTACTATCCAGAGTCATGTACCAACGTCAATCCAACTTTCAATAACCAAACTCTTTTTCTACAACACTATCAACTATGTAAGCCACCCTTCCAACCAGCAATTACAATTGCTCCACAATCCACGTGTATCCCTCGTGTATCATCCTCTTGATGACTACACACTACAGTCTTTAGAGTGCTTACATCAGTTTTCTGTCGCATCACTAAGATGTTCACCATTATGATCGTCATCTACATTAAACTCAATTGGTACACGACCTTCTGGCATCTTCCTTAATCGAATTTGTAAGCAAAAACAAAATATCGCTCGTCTATCCTGACAAAATCGCGACGGCTCGTACTAAGATTACGCTCACGATCTGACATTGTAACTGAATCGAAACAAAAACTGAATCGCAAAATCTATTAACAAAATTAATCACTACACAACTACCTACGTATCACAATAAAACTAAATTTAACAAATAAACCGGTAAATCGAATTACGCAATCGAACACTGAACAAAAATCACTTGTACACCGATAACAATAAAACAGAACGACCGAACTATCAGAAACCCAGCATTAACTATTCGGAAGCTGGTGTCTCTAACTTTACGCTCCCTCGGCACTTCAATATAAACAACATAGAAAGAAACACAAAAATATCCGTTACAGAGGGTAATCGGAAATACTCAAGCTGAGGCGATATTAAAACGTTATCACAAACAAGTGGGTAACCACAAAAACTTAACAAACAACCTAAATACCACGACTACGCTCGCAACATTGAATATTTTAACTTATCAGTTTAAATGATGTCGACTCGACTTGCTCTTCGATCGCACGATAATTTAACGGGACTACGCGAACGCGATACTCGTGGCATCGTGAAATAAATTACTCACTATAGTAACACTCTTAGTGGGCACGAGAACAGTATCCCACTTCTGATGTCGCAGATCAGAAGTGAGGTGGAAGAAGAACGGACGGATGACCGAACCACCAAGTATTAAATGGACTCACCGAGCGGGTACCGGATCTATCGCGTGGCAGAGAGACAACTCGAGGCAGTGCCCGGGAGTTGCGACCCGAGTCTAGGTTTAAGACGGCCGTCTTTAAAATGCGCATTAACGCTCGCCTCCACTGCCCGTGTTGCCCACAATATAAAGTAACAATTAATTCGTGTACACAAACTAACCCTTACAAGAGTTGAGGTTAAGCTACTAGCAGGATACACAAGTGCACCGCGCCACGCCAGAGCCAAGACTGCCTTAGCTGCGGTTGCATCGGTCTTTTATGCACGAAGGAATGACTCGAATAATAGAATGAGTGAGGGTAGATGAATAATAATAACAACACAGGTACCGTCATTAATAACTATCCGCATTGACTCTCCGACATATATATATATTTTTTTATGTATGTTCGGGGATAACTTCATCGTTTATGAACCGATTTCGATAAAATTCTTTTTTTGTTGGAAAGGAAATATCCCAACTTAGGTACCATGATAAGGAAACTAGGATCTGATGATGGGATCCCAGTGAAATCGAGGGGAACCCTCAAAAATCGTAGTGACAACTATAATCCATTTCACATAAGAAGGGTACGGTGACATTTGATATGTTCCAATACACTCTTAACTATTTTCAGCAAATCAGATAAATATAAATGTTTAAAAATCACCAATTAATTTCTAAGGCAAATCATAATGCTTGATTAGATTGAATTGTATTTAATAATACGCAATATATTGCGTTTTTACATTTTAAACAAATTAAATAATTGTGTTTGCTCGCAAACGAAAAAAAACCGACTTCAATTACATCAACAAGTAACGTAATAAGACGAAAAAATGTCAAGTAAATACGCGCTATTAAAGATTTCTCAAAAAGTTGTTATCAGATCTCGATCTAATTTCACGGAGACTACATGACAAGTATTAGCTTTCGATTAACGTAAGAATCATCAAAATCGGTACACCGAGGAAAAAGTTATGCGGTATAAAACAACGTAGGTCGACGAAAAATTAGTCAAGTAAAAACGCATTATTCGATATAACTCTAAAAGTACTTGTCAGATCCTATTTTAAAAAAAATGGGACCACATGACACGCAACACCTTTCAATTAAAACAAAATTGATCGAAATCGGTCCACCCAGTCAAAAGTTCTGAGCTAACATACATAAAAAAAAAAAAAAAAAATACAGTCGAATTGAGAACCTCCTCCTTTTTTGGAAGTCGGTTAAAAAGGTACAGAAAGAATAATAACCTAAAATTAGAGGCATGAGACGAAACGTTTAATGGAGGTATAGGGATTGACACGTAAACGTAGTAATCGATAAAAACAAATAATCGTAACGGCCATCTTGGTTATCGAGTCAACTCACTTATTGTTATAGTTGTATTTGAAGTTGTTTTATTGTTATTATACTTGTATTTGTTGCTGTTTTATTCTTGTTAAGTTGTGTTATTCTGTTTGTTACACTCGGCTAACCTAACCCCACGGTATCGGTGTGCCTTCAGCTTTACTTCATAGGAAGACAATTAAAACAATATATTTTAAATATTAGAAACCCAGGTGTGCTCACAGCCTTATTACTCTGTACCGCGCACCTGCAAGATTTCAACATAATTTCGGATGAAGATTGGAGACCACCACAGCGACCACCGCCGCGACGGCCACACCGAGGAAACCTTTCTTTAACTTCTTTTTATTAAATCATTCTCTTACTTAACATCAGTAGGGAATCACTTATTTTTAATCATGTAGTTTTAATAGCAAATTTTAATTGTAATTTTAGTTAATAAATGTAGTTATAAGTAAATTGCCTTTTCTTGGCACCTGCGGCTGCAACGATCGTAACTGGCGCAGTCGGTAGGATAGTACTCGCGGGCCGGTTCGCGGGATTCGGGAACAAAAATCGTCACGCCGCGTGCCACCCGTGTGGTTATCGAACTACGAACGAGTACTATAAGAAGAATCTACGGAAGTTGCAGCCAAAGGGAATCAAGAAATCGATTCGGCTAAGAAAAATGCAAATGTAAGTACCTTGAATCTTTCAAGTTCCTTACCCAAACCTATCCTATAAGTAATCCTAATCCATAAAAATTATATCGCATAATTTTTATGTATAAATTTTAGCCGTATTATACATATTTTATACGAGTATAATTATACATAGCTGACTGTTAATTTTTAAGTCAGTTATTATATTTAATTAATCCGTAAAAATTATATCGCATAATTTTTATGTGTGAATTTTAGCTGTATTATACATATTTTATTCGAATATAATTATATAGCTGTGTTAATTTTGATTCCGTTATTATATTTTAATAATCCGTAAAAATTATATTGCATAATTTTTATGTGTGAATTTTAGCTGTATTATACATATTTTATTCGAATATAATTATATAGCTGTGTTAATTTTAATTCAGTTATTATATTTTATTAATCCGTAAAAATTATATCGCATAATTTTTATGTGTGAATTTTAGCCGTATTATACACAATATTACACATTTTATATGATTATATAGCTGTGTGTTAATTTTAATTCACTTATTATATTTAAGTAATCCGTAAAAATTATATCGCATAATTTTTATGTGTGAGTTTTAGGCGTATTAAACATATATAATTATATAGCTTTGTGTTAATTTTAATTCACTTATTATATTTAAGTAATTCGTAGAAATTATATTGCATTATTTTTATGTGTGAATTTTAGGCGTATTATACATATTTTATATAATTTATATAGTTGTGTATTAATTTATAAATTCGAAAATTTTTCATCCGCGAGAAATTAGGAATAGTAGGTTAAGTAATAGGTATTAGGCCAAATTGAAGTAGAATTAATTAATTTGTCGAGAACAGGGATTTTACAGAAAATATGGCTCAATACGAGTTAGATGCAATTTATAAATCATTGATGAGAACCCTCGCGTTCTGAATCGTTTTATAAATGTTTGTGACAAGATAGTCTTAACACATATAGGCACTGAACCAGGAAATCAAATAGGGAATTTGGCATTAATTAACGGTATTTTAAATAAAATTACGGGCCCAGCAGCTAGATTAATAAATGCCAGTGGCATACTAGGGAATTGGCAGGGAATAAAAATGCACTTATTAATAACTTCACTGAACATCGCGATGAGACAGCACTGTATAGTGACCTTTAAATACAGACGCAAGGTTCCAGCACACTACTAGTAAAAACGACTACTCTATTACTCTGCTTTGCTTTTGAATAAAATTTGTCGAAGCGATGCGGAGCATAACCTTGATCAAATAAAATATGCTCATCTTACTCAAACAGTAATGATATTGAGTGACAATGTAGATTATATTTCACAGGAGATAAATTAAATTCCAGAATATTCTAGCGTTTGGTAAAACTTCCACTTTACATCATTTGGCTTTAGATCAAACCACCTTACGCTCTATTATAGATAAGCTGCATATAATTAATTTAGACAAAGAGAATACTATGACATAATTAAGGTAGGATTATTTTACGTAGGTAACGAGATAGTTTTATTTTTTCAATTCCAAATAGTTATATCTTATATCTATAATTTATATTAGTTATCTATGATTCCCATTAAATACCATCAGGTCCTATCACCCACCTTCCATTTCCTAGATATCCATGAGAAAGAAATCAGGTACATAGAGGCTGAAAGCCCGAAGGCCAGCAAGTGGCATGCATAGAAAAGCCGAACCCTCTTAATCAACCAGAGGACTGCATACAACAACTTATAACAACGCCTATGACTATCACTTTGAGCCACGCAGCATATAAAGAATTGGATGAAAAGAATTACACAGTCAGTTTTCCTGAATTAACAAAGGTCCACTTGTTCTGCGAGCGACACTCCTATGAAACTCTTCACGGCAGCTATCTTGTCATAATCCCCAAGCAATGTTATATGGAGACGTAAGCTTAAAAACCTTCAAGAAATTAAAACTAGAATCTCCATGCAGCAACCTATAAAGTTAAAAGCCGAAGAAAACTATGGTATCTATCACACTACGATACCTATGTATGTAACCATACTATTAAGTACATGCGCCCTTCTAAGCGTGTACTATCGGAAGCGCCATACCAGAACATTAACTAAGACTATGAAAGAAAATGAAGAAATTAATTTGGATATGCAAGCCGTTGACGCTGTCCCAGATACCAGAAGGGTGGATCCTGATCATCTTCCAGCGCAGTTTACGACATCAGTCTTCAACAGACGCTGTTCTACGGGGGGAGGTGTTACACTCGGCTAACCTAACCCCACGGTATCGGTGTGCCTTCAGCTTTACTTCATAGGAAGACAATTAAAACAATATATTTTAAATATTAGAAACCCAGGTGTGCTCACAGCCTTATTACTCTGTACCGCGCACCTGCAAGATTTCAACATAATTTCGGATGAAGATTGGAGACCACCACAGCGACCACCGCCGCGACGGCCACACCGAGGAAACCTTTCTTTAACTTCTTTTTATTAAATCATTCTCTCTTAACATCAGTAGGGAATCACTTATTTTTAATCATGTAGTTTTAATAGCAAATTTTAATTGTAATTTTAGTTAATAAATGTAATTATAAGTAAATTGCCTTTTCTTGGCACCTGCGGCTGCAACGATCGTAACTTGTTGTTCTATTTTTTGTTAGTTATTCCATTTTGTGTGTGTGTTTTGTTCTGCAAAATGCCGAAAAGAACAAAGAAGATCGTTTTAAACAGTCAAGCCCGAAAGTTGGTTGTCCGCTTTCGCGAATACGAAAATTAATGGCAAGCCTTTAGACAATAGTATTTCGATTTATGGGGTTTTTTGAAAAAGTGGGGGGAGGGGGTGTGGTGGATTATCCTCTGGTGCCTCTCCCATTCCTAGTAATCTCATGATTATAACGATATCACGGCAAAAAATTTTAAGGTAAAAATTATTTAAATACTTACCGAATACCTAATTTTAATTATACGTATTTTAGCTCCGATGCTGCAAGAAGTGCATTCATACTCCTTTCCGTAGCTTTTAAAACACTTACACATTATAATAATACACGTATGTACGTAGAAACTATTTGTAACACTTTTATACATAATATTATTCGTATTTACGTTAAAACCAGGGGGGGTAACTCTATGTAATCGATCAAAGCGGCATCTGGTGATTGTTTGGTGTCGATTTGTGGTAAAACAGTTCTGTAATTAAGCATTATTTTTATAGATGTCGCTTCTACTCGTATCAAATTGTCGATAAATATGGATGTTGCCACTTGTTATAGTATATTGCGCTTAAGGGTGTTTATAAAACTACCTTTACTGGGCCTACAGATACAAATTAAAAATTTAATCACTTTTAAATACATTTGAAATGAATTGAAGTTCAAAAAATCAATTATATACCCTATATAAATGTAATTGGCGGTTCTTTCAACTAAATAAATACAAAATATGTGGGAAATGAAAATAATAATCTAGCAACATTATAAAACTAAAACGAACACGAAGTTTTTGAATTTTGACATTTAATATGTGAAAAAAGAATAAGATAGGTACTTTTGTGCCAATACTATTTGTAATTATATTTATAATATTGTAAATAACTATGTAGAATGTTTATTAATAAAGTATTGTACTTTCAAGTAATTTGATGACTGCAAATTTTCAAAGTGAAAACGGTGTTCAAGTGTGTAATCCGATGAGCTCTCGTTTTGAATTTCAATTCATAATTCATATAAGTTTTTGTTTGATAGTGTTGAGTTTTAGGTTGTTTTTGTGTTTTTGGTACGTTTGTGTTTTATATGAACTATAAAAATAAATGATATTGAGTTTTAATCAATTGTTTTATTTTAAACCGTTCTTACTTTTTCTTTAATATGTAAATATCATAATTATCTATCATCAGGTTTGCTAAACATAAAATCCATTACATAAATCACTCCTTTTGCGGGACTGATTTGTAATAGATTTTATTACTTTAACAAACGTGATTCGATACAGGAAAATTAGTTAAATAAAATAACTAAGGTACGTATAATAGGTAGGTACCTATATATACCTATATATAGGTTATGGAATCGAAGTTTGCACCAAACATCCACCAGAGGCGCTACTTTCCATACTTGCAAAAAAAATAGCCGAGTTGGCTCTCTTTTCCCGTATAGTTATTGTACTCTGTGGTTAAAACTATCTCTTGATTGACAAGAGTAATATACGATACGAAGAACAGATTAATATGAACTGACATATCGATGTAGATGTTTTCGTTCTATCTATCAAACAGGCAAAAGTCTAAGACCATACAGCCTATTCAGTCGGGATTCTTTTCAATACATTTTTTTATATGAAGGCAAAACCTATTGAATCGTAAATCTTTTTAATTTTGAGCTTAGATAAATTAGATTATCGACATAATTTCGTTATAAAAAATAAATAAATAACCCTAACCTATCTAACTTAAAAATTAGACGGTTTATCCACATAATTACGTTACGAAAAAAATTTAACCTACCACCATTGAAATTAGTATAACACGGCTCCGGCGCGGAAGGAGGACAGACCTCTCCCGCTGTGCGAAAGCGCATGAACGAATGCGTAGGGAGCGGGATGTGTAGGGAGCGTTATCCGCTCCGGACTCTCAACAGAACACTCTAGGGGTAAGACAGACCAAGACCACGTGGATAGTGGGGTGCTCGGATTGGGTTCTGGGTATTTTTCGGATTTCTGTATATATATTCTAACACACAATTTTACTAATTTTATTAGAATATTATGTCGTTCTAATTTTTCCTACAATGCACAAGTATTAATTTAATTTAATATATTATAAAAGCTATGGGCATAATGCATCTATAATTCTATATAGTTAAAATAAATAAAACTTAATTGTTTTTAAAATATATAATATGCAGTTTAAAAAAAAACTAAAGTTGTTCCTCTAAAATCTTTTATTTTGCCTCCAATATCAACACTAAAGCGCATTATGCGGTATAATGCTCAATGCTCAACGTTGAAAGTTCCAAAGCTACAGCTACGCTTCACACAACGAGCACTCTCAAAAGTAGGGCTTCCGTGTGCGTGCTTGCAATGGATACCAACTCAGTGAGTGGTGGTTCAGTGGTTTAGTATTGTGCGCTACTGAGTCGCATTATGCTCTGTAATTGGAAAACGCACGTTGACAGTAATTTAGGCATAAATTTATAAATAAATTTCGATAGTAATTTTGTAAAAAGAAACATCAAACAAAATAAATAAATGAATAAATATAAAAAATTATACTGAAAAGAAATACGACAGAATAAGCTGTATAGTAAACGAAAACGAGTCTATGATACGTAAAATCTAAAGTAATCTGTCATTTATGTTACCTATGTCAGTCATTGCCTTGCAGTGAGAAATTAATATATCGCACCTTTAGAATTGAAGTGGCTATTAACTAAAAAATTTAGGAAAATGACTTTTATACATTAAACGACTTATAAACATGTATTCTATCAGTTTATTAAATATATACAGACTCTTTTAGGCCACAAAAGGGCAAACGTACTATTTCCGTCTCTTTTAAATCACGCGCTTAGAGCGCGTCCCTCGTTATTAAAGGACCCCATTCAGTGTTGCGTTGACAGTGCTAAAGGTTGGGTGCCGCGCGGTTGCTCCGTAAGCGACTTAAACTGTAATCCGCCGTTTTAATACTAAATGTAAGGTAAGTTATTCATTCGACATTTATTTTTGTAGTGACTCTTTTTTGTTTTGGGCGTTTCAATACTAAATGATAATAATATTGTGGTGTCGTATTTTTACTGCCGTCATTTTATTACTAAATGTTGCTTGTTGGATGGAGCCCTATTTTATACTATCGCTTTACTTTACTAACCAATTTTGTAACTACGCCCTGCTGGAAAAATCTCATAGGATCTCATAAAAAAATAATACGAAAATATTCTATGAGATTTTATATGTGTATTTGTCGTCGAAATTACTCATAGAAACTCATAGCGGTCACAATTCATTTGATTCTAAGTTCTTATGAGCATCTTCAGTAGGTATCTCATAGAATCTCATAACTTTTTACGTAAAAAATCTACAATCTTATGAGCATAATGGATGTAATGTAAAAGTTATGAGAATCTATGAGCTCATATTTAGATTATAAATTTTTATGATATTTTATGAGTTTTAACGTGGACGACGCGTTGGCGCAACGGTTATAGCACTGGTTTGTGGCTGTTGCGCTGGCGGTTGTGGGTTCGATCCCCGCACATGACAAACATTTGGGTAAGTCTATAGGACATGGGGCATCGATTTATGGGGTTTTAGGGGAGGGGAGGAGGGGTGGGTGGATGCTTTACCCTCTGGTACCACTCCCAACATCAGAACTGGGTATATATTTTTGGGGTTTTGGGAGGGGGAAGGGGTACCACTCCCACCCCCAGCACTGGGCATCGATTTATGGAGTTTTGGGAGGAGAGGGGAAGGGGTACCACTCCCACCCCCAGCACTGGGCATCTAATTATGGGGTTTTGGGGGAGGATAGGGGGTGGGTGGGTTACCCTCTGGTACCACTCCCAACCCCAGAACTGGACATAGATTTTTGGGGTTTTGGGAGCGGGTAAGCGGTACCACTTCCACCCCCAGCACTGGGCATCGATTTATGAGGATTTGGGAGGGGATGGGTGGGTTACCCTCTGGTACCACTCCCAGGCCCAGAACTGGCATAGATACTCGGTTTTGGTTATTTTTTCGGATTTCTATATATATATTAGTGCAGTGCTGGGGGTGGGAGTGGTACAGTTCGACAGTTCCCCAACCCCAAAAATCGATGCCTCATGTCCTGTAGGCTATCCAACATTTGTATTGGCCATACAAATGTTTGCCGTGGCAGGGTGTTTGTGCAGTCCTTGTGGGTCTCCCCACCGTGCCTCGGAGAGCAGCTCTGATCCTTATCCAACATGGGGAAAGAAGTCTATGCCCAGCAGTAGGACATTACAGGCTCAAGCGATTAATGTGGAATAAAAAATCGTAAAGAATCAATCGGAGATTTAGAAATGATGTTGTATTGATGAGCTATTAATTATTAATCCAGATGAACGATGTTAAAAAGTGGATATTGATGAAAAAGTTACCTTGTATAAATATATATACATATCTATCTATCTACATATGTATATATAAAAATTTCGTGTCACGATGTATGTTAGCGATAAACTCTGAAACTACTAAATCAATTTTTATAAAATTTTGTAAGCATCTGTAATTTGGTCCAACTTGGGAGATAGGGTAGTTTTTATCTCAATTATTTATCTCAACATTTGTTATTGCAAATTAAATTGTTTATATAAAAGCGATTTAGCACTGACTTTTTTTATTAATTTATATAAGTTTGAACAATAAATAAATAAGTAATTTTAAACTGTAGGGTAAAAAATTTATGCTAAAGAAAAACTTTTTCATTTTTAATTTTGACAGAACCAATTTTAAATTTGTTGTTTATATAAATAAATCTAAAACTGTAAATAAAAAAAATAAAATCAAAATGTTTCTAGCTGTATGGAAAATGACAAAAGCAAAACTTTTCAATTTTTCTTTTTAAGAGAATATAGGTAATTTCAATATTAGTAAATGAAAAATAATATACATATAACGAATACTAATATAATATAATATTCCTCAGAAGCACTTCGACATATTGATACAGTGGTGCCATGATGTAGGAATTTTAATTAATACAAACAAAAGTAAACATTTAATTATAAAATCATCACATCAGCGACACTCTCACAACAAAATTGATTGCTCACAACCATAACTGTTTACATGTCAAAGATAAAAATAACTGTGCTTGCTCAGCTATTGAAGTTAATTGTTAATTCACAGATTTACTTGAGTCTGGTAATAGACAACAAATTTTCATGGAGACAAATAGATCGAGTATGTGCCAAATTAAGACAATTTTTAGTTAACATAATGATTTTTAAAAAAAAGGATCCCTTTAAAAATTAGATTGTTACTTTATTATGCTCTGGCAGATTCGTATATCCAATATGGCCTCAGTAGTTGTGGTCGTACCTACAAAAGTTACCTAAACAATATATACAAATTACAATTAAGATATTAAAAAACATTGTTTCATCAAATATTAGGACTGAATTTCATAATGACAAAATTGCACTTTTTAATCATTGCAAAGTATTATACCAGTACATAAAAAGTTTGAGTATACTGTTCTAATAGAAAATTTCTGGAGTAGTAAGTTTAGGCAACGTGTTCAGCACCCTACATTTACACGGGTTGTAGCGAGAAACCACTTAAACACAGCTCTTGCCAACAACGTGTATGGTGAGAGAACAACGACTTACATAGTCCCTTAATAAATATACTACCATCACATTTGGTTGAATGTATCAAAAGCAATAATATTAAACAAAAACTTAATTTTTTTTATCTTTTGACAACGCTGAGAAAAAAATAAATATTATTAAAATACATTGTATAAAAATTGATGTACCAAATGAAAATGTAACTGTGATTGTTTTATTTTTTAAATACTATTTTTACCATTAATACTACTTTTTTATCATTATGAAATGTAAAATGTACAAACCTTACATGTGTATTGTACAAACCTTAGTGGTTTTCTTTTGCTTTTTTTATAATTGTGAATTTGTACATATTGTTTCTTAATTTGATAATTATGTAAATAACCATAAATAAAACCATGACAAAAAAATATTTTGAATGCTACCTACTAAGTAAATAGTTCTTATAGGTTATAAAGTTAAAATTTTATTAACTATTTTACCTACATAGGTACTCAATATCACAGAATCGTTATACATTCTCATTACTTCTGAAAACTGATGAATAGGACTAAAATTATTATAAACAAAAAATAATTTATAATTTACTAAATATAATATTAACATTTGTTAATACACTTTTATAACGTTACCACCTTACATTATTAACGAGCGATAACATTAAAATTCGAATAATTATGCCAACTTACAATAAATGTACCAATTTTGGGCTAAAATTATTACAATTACTTAATTAACAAATATAAAAACAATAGCTTTTAAAAGTCAAACCACGTGAAACGGCGCTGCTTCAAGGTTATGTCAACTATTTGTTTTTGTAGTGATGTGACAAAATAACGAGGCAATTGTAATCGAATATTTTTGTAATCTTAATAATTATAATAATCTGTCTGTATAATATAAAATAAAACGTTATAATCTATACTAATATATAAAGCTTAAGAGTTTGTTTGTTTGGTTGTTTGTTTGTTTGTTTGTTTGAACGCGGTAATCTCTGGAACTAATGGGCCGATTTGAAAAATTCTTTCAGTGTTAGATAGCCCATTTATCGAGGAAGGCTATAGGCTATGTATCATCACGCTAAGACCAATAGGAGCGGCTTCCACGCCGCCGAAGTCGCGCGCAGAAGCTAGTTTTATAATATAACTAACTGCCGATTTGAAAAATTCTTTCAGTGTTAGATAGCCCATTTATCGAAGAAGGCTATAGGCTATGTATCATCACGCTAAGACTAATAGGAGCGGAGTCCACGCCGACGAAATCGCGCGCAGAATCTAGTTTTATAATATACTAGCTGACCCGTGCCCACTTCGTTGGGCGTTAATTATTTTAAAAAGTTTTTGATAAAAGACATCAAATTTCCCCGCTAGGAACATTTTGTATTGGAAAATTAAATCGTCGTTTTTAGTATTTTCCGTTACATATTTATGTTTCTCACTGTTTAAACCTTCCCTGAACTTCCACAAACATTTCAAGATCAAAATTAG
This sequence comes from Melitaea athalia, assembly GCA_905220545.2. NCBI lineage: Eukaryota > Metazoa > Arthropoda > Insecta > Lepidoptera > Nymphalidae > Melitaea > Melitaea athalia. The sequence goes on from CAJNAG020000002.1 coordinate 691,362, forward strand.
CCAAATCGGGCCAGCCATTCTCGAGTTTTAGCGAGACTAACGAACAGCATTTGATTTTTATATATTTTATAATACATAATGTACTTAGTATTTAATAAAGTTAATGATATAATAAAGGTACGCTCAAACAAAACTTAAAAAAACTAGTGTCATAATATCAGTCAGATGAATTTAAAAAAAAAACATTGAAAATAAAATTACTTACTACTTTATATTTCTGGTAAAAAATGATATGCTCTACCGGGTGTATTTGGAACGCTTGAAAAAACGAAGACGTATGATAGCGTTGGCATGACCTGACATGATACAAGTAAAAAAAAACGCGAAAAGAAATTTTTTCTTGACTCCTCATAACTTTTTTTGGTATAATCCGGTTTAATTATTTTTAATTTTTTTGGTATAATATTCAATATCCTTTATCACCCATACACACCCCGTTATCTTAAGGAAAGGTTTAAATTTTTAGGACATGACACTGATTTTAACTTGCGTTCCCGTAGCAATAACTTGCTTGTATTGCCCCCTTCTCGCTCTAGTTCTTATAGTAATTCCTTCACCTGTAGAGTGATCAAACTTTGGAATTCTCTGCCCATTAATATCCGTCAAGCAGAGTCTATAAATATTTTTAAAAACCGTTTGTACAAATACTACATATCTCTTACATTGTCTTAAATTTGTGATCTATTAGCATATTGTTTCCAAGTTAATGTTTGTATGTATATATTTTGTATGTATTTATGTATGTATGTGTGTATATATATATATATATATATATATATATATATATATATATATATATATATATAATATATATAATATATATATTGTCTGATGTATGAGTATTACAAAACTATGTTAGTAATTTAAGTTGTCTTTAGTACGTATAAAAACTTGCATTGTTGATTGCACACTACCCGGCACACATTTACTAAAAGCTTCTTTCATTAAAGGTTGCCTGGAAGAGATCGCTATAAGCGATAAGGCCGCCTTTGCATACTTATTTATTCTGTATCATGTTTCTAAACTGTATCTTTCTTTTGTGTGCAATAAAGTGTTAATAAATAAATAAATAAAATAAATAATCCGGTTTAGGAAAAATAATGAAACAGAAATTTGAAGATAATGCTTCAGAATAATCGTGTTTTGAAAAAATCGGCAATGTCATTGAATACCACAAGTTCATGCGCGCCATCAGCTGACCGGCGCGAGGTCAACGTACTCTCGCACGCACTAGTCGCGCCTCTCGCGGTCAACGAGAGTTCGCAAAATACATAAATACTAAAATGTTCTTAAAAAACGTTTCTGAGATAAATGGTTATATGTATTATATAGTACTAGTGGGCCCGGCAGACGTTGTCCTGCCGGAAAAACAGCTACCAAATTTGATTGCTTATATACCGATAGCAGCGCCACCTACCGGGTTCAATTGAGATAAAAACTACCCTGTCACCCAAGTTGGACCAAATTACAGATGCTTACAAAATTTGGTACAAAAAAATAAAAGTATCCTATCTCCGTTTCCTGGTTCTAAGCTACCTCCCTACCAATTGTCAGCCAAATCGGTTCAGCCGATCTTGAGTTATAAATAGTGTAACTAAAATATAGCATGATTATATATTATACTAGCTTCTGCGCGCGACTTCGTCGGCGTGGACTCCGCTCTTATTGGTCTTAGCGTGATGATATATAGCCTATAGCCTTCCTCGATAAATGGGCTATCTAACACTGAAAGAATTTTTCAAATCGGACCAGTAGATCCTGAGATTAGCGCGTTCAAACAAACAAACAAACAAACAAACAAACAAACTCTTCAGCTTTATTATATTAGTATAGATTAGTATAGACTAGCTTCTGCGCGCGACTTCGTCGGCGTGGACTCCGCTCCTGTTGGTCTTAGCGTGATGATATATAGCCTATAGCCTTCCTCGATAAATGAGCTATATAACACTGAAAGAATTTTTTAAATCGGACCAGTAGATCCTGAGATTAGCGCGTTCAAACAAACAAACAAACAAACAAACAAACAAACAAACAAACAAACAAACAAACAATCAAACAAACTCTTCAGCTTTATTATATTAGTATAGATTACTTATAGCACGATTTCACGACTTTCTTTTATATATTTAAATATATACAAGGTGTGGATGACAATAGAACGATAATTGAAAACACCGTTAGTACTAGTATAAAGAAGTATTTCAAAACCATCAGATAAGTCCTAACATCAAAATAAAAAAAAAAAGATTTTTTCATACAAACTAATTCAATATAATTTAATAAAATTTTATAACATCATTTTTGTAACTACAGGATCACTGACCTGTTACACGCGCGATGACGCGTGTAACAGGTCGTGGCCTTGTTTCTACGCGGCAAAGTCCTTAGAAGTGGTATGTCATGCTTGTACCTACAAAACTTCATTATTTTGATTGAATAAAAAATAGTAAGTTAGAAAAGTAAATTAAAATAAATTGTTACGCATTTAAAATTAAATTGAATAAAAAACTATTTGATTTAAATTTTCTCAAACCATCAATTTTTTTTTAAATATGCAGAACTGATCAGTAGCCGATACTGAATAAGTTATTTTTTTTTAAACATTAGTTATTATAATATTATTTGGTCTGCGAACTGTCACTAAATGGAAATGATTAAAAATTTTGCCTTTTTTTTGTGGCAGTCGATCCCATATCCATTATTTTTATACTCTATCTTTTTAAAAATAATAATAGCTGTCCTTGAGTCGTTAACCGCCGGTTTTAGGGTAGGTCAGGTCTTTAGTATGATACATACGTAGAAATTTTAAAAAATGAAAAATCATAATTTGTGACTAAACTACTGGATGTATTTTATTGATTTTTTGTATGTGGGCTTGGAATGTCATTACATATACGCTGTCCAAGTTATCGTTGTATTGTAATCCCCACCCTGTATATGAATAGTATATTATTAGGTTTAAATCTTTTCAAGCGTTCCAAATACACCCGGTATGACATAGTCTTCATTGTTTAATGCTTAAAATTATGTATTTCATAATATACGTTTTCCAATAAATAAGACTTTTTTCCGACGTTAATTCAGAAATTACGATTCAATTCAATTGATTCATTAAAAATTTATTTACATTGTGAATATTTATTGAATATATTGATATATAATTCCTATAAAACATAACAACATTTATATTAAATTGAATAAATATGCATAATGAATGCAATAAATAACGTTACTAAATATTATTAATGTTATTTATTGTACATCACTAGTCATGACGATTTGACAGGTGTCAGAAACGCATTCTTTGAGCGGCCGGACTGTAGAAGTGTAGATATTATTTCCAACACGAACGAAATGGCGATGCATGAAAAGGCTGTGACAACTTAAGGGTAAAATTTATCAAAACACAGAGAAACCTCAAATACCGAAAAGTACTTTCAGAAATCTAATTTAAAACGAACATGACAAATAAAAAAATATTTCATAGTGCCTTCTTTCATTAGCCACTCTATACGGAATAACTCACTTTTGTAATATCGTCAACTTCATCAGATTATTTAAAACATTAAAATACAAAAATCACGAAATTATCATGTCAAGTTATCTCTAAATAATTTACCGACATCGACATTTATCAACATATATTACAGCACTATAGTAGTCTATGGTTAACCATTACGCCATATTTGTTTACAAAATAAGATTTATTTTAGGATGGATTGTATAATAACCTTGAAATTTTTAATCTCACTCACGGTATTGGAGTACTCAAATCACGTTGGCGGTGTTTGCTAGCACACAGGGTACTTCATTACGATCCAGTTACCACTGGCAAGATAGTAAATGCATTTGTCGTCCTGCACAATATACCCAATGCACAAAATATTCCAATACCTGACCCGAATAAATTGATCCGATAATTGTGTTTGCTAGCAATTTTATTAACAAAAAAAATTCGAAAAAAAAATAATTAACAAACACACTAGTTATCACTACGATTTTCGAGGGCTCCCCTCGATTTTTATGGGATTCCATCATCAGATCCTGGTTTCCTTATCATGGCGCCAAAGTTGGGATATCTCCTTTCCAACAAAAAAAAAAAAAAGATTAATTAAAATTGGTTCAAATGACAATCAAATGTCACCTCCTCCTTTTTTGAAGTCGGTTAATAATGATATTTTGTGGGATTTTATATGGATATTTTCCTCATAAAATCGCATAGAAATGTTAATCTCGAAATTCTCATAAAATATAGATATTCTATGGTATTTTATATGTGTATTTGTCGTCGAAATTACTCATAGAAACTCATAAGAATTTCAATGCAATACTGCTCATAACTTCTTTATAAATTGTCTATAACTTCTTATGAGCTACTTTTCTTTCAATTTTCCTCATAAAATCTCATAGAAATGTTAATCTCGAAATTCTCATAAAATCTCATAAGTATTACTCATTGTTCGTCTAATGTTGAAATTACTCATAAAATCTCATAGCGACAAGAAGTAACATTTTTATGAGAATCTATGAGTTGGTGAAATACTCATAAAATATCATAGAATGTTTATGATCAAATTTTTTTCAGGCTCATAGGAATACAAGTAACTCATAAAATCTCATAGAATATTTTGTTTTTCCTATGATATTCTATGAGATTTTTCCAGCAGGGCGGAGACATATACGTAAATATGTTTATTCTTTACTGAATGCTGTGTGATTTAGAGAGCTTTATTGTGATTGAGTCTTTTATTGTTTATTTCAGTCAAAGCTTAAAACCAATAATGAAAAGACGAGTAGATCTAATTTTTCAACTATTAGACCGGAATGAAAATAAAATGGAAGAACAGTGTGTAGAGATGAAAACAGCAAGTTCCGAAGGTTATACTAGTGCTCAAAAATAAATCCACAGAGTGTGATAAGGAAAACTTTTCGAAACTACCTTTGGATAAGGCGATAGATGGAAGACCTAGTATGAATCCTAAAACTTTACCGCAAGTGGAAACTGAACAACGGATTCTAAAAGATGTTAACAATACGTCGAAAATCAGTGGTGGGTATAACGTTGGTTCAACCATTGAAGAACAAACATCACAAAACATAAGAGATCGGTCCAATAGTACATCATCATCCAGTTCTTCTACATCATCATCTTCAAGTTCCAGCATATCGTCGTCATCATCAAAGTCTTCTTCATCAGCGGAAAAAAACGGAGGTGAAATGAACAATAACAGCTCACCTTCAACCATACCAGGCACTCCAACAGACTGCCCGAATATAATTTATGCCAAGCCTTTAATTAGTGAAAGACGTTCAACTAAAGACATAAACTACCGTCAATCACCTATGCATTCTGAGGAATCAGACGTTGATTTGAGTGATGCTGATCCGACTTATAATGATTCATCACTAAGACGCTCTTTAAGTTCATCAACCACCACGTCTGACAGGGAAGATTATGTTAACGATGCAATTGTTTTCTCTGAATTACTTCCACAGAATAAAAAATCTAGGAAGCGCCTGCGCAATCCATCTCAATGGAAACAAAATGTCGTTAAATCGCTTCGAAATTCCGGAAAAGCTTACCAATCACTTTCAAAATCTAATAAGGAGGTACCTGCAAAAAAAGTTAGAGAAAGTTGTGCTTGTAGACTTCGTTGTTCTGATAATATAACTCCTGAAAAGAGATGCGAAATATTCGAGTCTTATTGGCAGTTAAGTAATTTGGACTTGAAGCGATCGTTTATCAAGGCATGCATGATGGAGGTGAAACCAAAATATAAGTACACAAATGCTGCCAATCCTCGTAAACCAAACATGGCCTTTTATTTTACTGTCGATAGCCAAAAAATTCGCGTATGTAAAACCTTTTTCATTAATACATTAGACATAACAGATAGACAAATAAGAACAGTGAAAATGAAAACAAATTCCAATGGTTTCGTAGAAGAAGATCTTAGAGGGCGTTCTATAAGCCGAGCACCGATTGACCCAAGTCTTGTAAAAGATATAAAAAACCATATTAATAGTATACCGCGCATAGAGTCCCATTATCTAAGATCTTCTACTACAAGAGAATATATTGATGGTAGCAAGAGTATAAAAGAACTATGTAGGGACTTTAATAATAAATAATCAAACCAAAGAAAACAAACCTCACGCCCCATACTGGGTTTTTTACTTAATATTTACAACTGAATTTAATATTAGTTTTTTTAAGCCCAAAAAGGATTTGTGTGACCAATGTACAAGATATGAATTAGCATCAGTAGATGAAAAGTTAGGTATTCAAAAAACATATGAGAAGCATATTGAAGAAAAAAATCTGTGCCGAGAGGAAAAGAGACGTGATCGCTGTAATATTAACGAAACTAATATTTGTGCTGTGTATGATCTAGAAGCTGCAATGACTTGTCCTAAAGGAGACGTTTCATCTTTTTACTATAGATCAAGACTTAATTGTTATAATTTTACCATAGTTGAATTAGCTCCTAGATCAAAAGATACCTATAAAAAGAAAAATGATAGTGAATTAGGTGCATATAAAGAAGTATATTGCTACTTTTGGAACGAAACACAGGGGGCGATTGAAATATGTTCCTGTGTTTTTGATTATTTAAGATCCATTAGTGAAAAAAATGCAGGCAAAACATTAAATGTTATATTTTATTCAGATAATTGTAATGCGCAAAATAAAAATAAATATATTGCCTGTTTATACTCTTATGCAGTGGCCTATTTTGATAACATTCAATCAATAACGCATAAATATTTGATTAAGGGACATACACAGAACGAGGGGGACAATGCACATAGTTTAATAGAAAAAGAAATAAAGAGAAACCTAAGATCTGGTCCTATTTACATACCTCAACAATATGTGCCTTTACTAAGAGGTGCTAGAAAAATAGGCACTCCATTCAGAGTAAAAGAGTTAGATTACAATTTTTTTATAGACTTCAAAGTGTTGCAGAATGAATGGGGGTATAACTTTAATCGGGATGTTGATAAAAATGCAGTGGGTTGGAGGGACTCAGATAGCGAGATAAAAGTGTTAAAATTTGTAAAGAATGAGTTATTTTTTTTTTACTATAAAAATTCATACACTGAAAAAGATTTTAAGAAAGTAAATATGCGCAATAAAAGAATTATAATATAATTGTGTTTGCTCGCAAACGAAAAAAAAGCGACTTCAATTACATCGACAAGTAATACAACGTAATAAGACGAAAAAATAGTCAAGTAAATACGCGCTATTAAAGATTACTCAAAAAGTTGTAATCAGTTTTCGATCTAATTTAAACAAAACTACAAGACAAGTATTAACTTTCGATTAAAGTAAGAATCATCGAAATCGGTACACCGAGTAAAAAGTTATGCGGTATAATATAACGTAGGTCGACGAAAAAGTAGTCACGTAAATACGCATTATTAGATATAACTATAAAAGTACTTGTCAGATCTCAATTAAATTAAAATGGGACCACATGACACGCGACACCTTTCAATTAAAACAAAATTGATCGAAATCGGTCCACCCAGTCAAAAGTTATGAGCTAACATACATAAAAAAAAAAAAAAAAAAAAAAAAAAAACATACGTGTCGAATTGAGAACCTCCTTTTTTGGAAGTCGCTTAAAAATGAAAGAAGTAAGTGAAATTACACTATCGAAGGCTTACAGTAAGAAAATAGAGCTCGCAGAAAATAAAAACAAAGATCTGAGTTATCTTATAAAAACTAAAGCAATCCCTAGTACATACGAATGGTTTTATAACTCGGTTTTGTAATTAATTACTACGTTAGTCATATATTTTTATCTCATTTTAGTTTTGAAGCAATTTATGTTTTTTGCCACTGTTTTGATTTTATAAATGTGTTTTTATTTTGTTAATTCTTTCTTAGATAATATGTTTATAAACATTTTATAGCTAGTTATTCAAATATAACTAAATAGCTTTTGGTTTATTAGTGTTTTAATTGTTTTATATTCTTTTATAAAAAGTTTAATATTTGCAGATTATTTAAAACTATTGATTGTTTTATAAACTTAAAATAATGTATGACAAATATTGTGTTAAACCATTTGTTGGGAAATAATACTCAGTTGGCTATATTCCATGTGTGATATGACTGATCTCAGTACTAAATATTATAAGCATCTATTAAGGCATTTTCATGTCTGATTTTCTAATAAGTATTCATAATGTTGAATGGTAATATCAGATATACATAAAAACTATTTTTGATATCAACTATATGATCTCTTTGGTTTATTGTTTGAATTATTTTAAGTTTAGAATGCCAGTTTTATTTCTTTAGGATGAATGTTGTTATATTCGAAGATTCCGTTTGAAGCTCTCTTAAAAGTAACATGTCTTAGTTGATCGAACATATTTTTTGTATTTATATGTATATTAATTTTATAATAACTCAATTGTATCAGAAAAATTCAAAATGTTAAATTTCCAATAAATAGTTTTCCAGTCAGTCTTAAAGTGCCTTTTCAGTTTTAAAGTATTCACACTAGTCACATCACATCCACCGATTCAAGAGGTTATGGGCCCAGCACGATTGCCCAGCATTGCCCAGAGCACGCAAGCCGCATCTTACATATTTTAAGGGGTAGGGTAGGGGTAAGAGAACAGAGACAAATGAATTCGTTTGTGAAGAAACAATTGAAGGTGTGAGGAATGTGAATTTTGATGAAGAAGTTATAGAAGAAGAAGAGATTATTGTTGTTGATGTTTTTGAGGATAGAAGAGGAGATTATTGTTGTTGATGTTTTTGAGGATAGAAGAGGAGATTATTGTTGTTGATGTTTTTGAGGATAGAAGAGGAGATTATTGTTGTTGATGTTTTTGAGGATAGAAGAGAGGAAGTTGTTGTTGTTGATGATTTTTGAAGAGGAGGTTGTTGATGTTTTTAATGATGATGACGTAACAAATGAAGAAGAAACTGAAGTTGTCGCAGAAAGTGTGGACCTAAGGAAGAATCTAACCAATGTTAAATATTTGCGGCTTCGTAATCAATTTTTAGTGATGTGATGGTGTAGGTAGGAAATGACTTAAGTGACTAGGTTTTAAAGTGATTGGTGTTATTTTCTTGTGATTGATGGTTTTTTAGGTATTTTAATTCCAAACCTTTTAGGTATAGTTAGTGCTAGTTTAAAGGGGTGTTAATAATAGAGATTCGCGCAGTGGAAGCGTGTATGAGATTGTTGTAAGGGCAAAGGATTTAATGTTTTGTGTTTTATGGAATTAAAAACGGAATCTTTAGAGAAATTTTTTTATAGAATTTTTAATATTACTTGTATTTTATGTGGTTTTTGAGAAAGAGTGTGTTAGTGTTGGTAGTTTTGTTTGTTGGTGTTAAATTATTTTGTTGGTTGTCTGGTGTTATGATGTATATCTGAGATTAAGGGGGTGTGTTGAATGGTAATCTCAGATATACATAAAAACTATTTTTGATATCAACTATTTGATCTCTTTGGTTTATTGTTTGAATTATTTTAAGTTTAGAATGCCAGTTTTATTTCTTTAGGATGAATGTTGTTATATTCGAAGATTCCGTTTGAAGCTCTCTTAAAAGTAACATGTCTTAGTTGATCGAACATATTTTTTGTATTTATATATTAATTTTATAATAACTCAATTGTATCAGAAAAATTCAAAATGTTAAATTTCCAATAAATAGTTTTCCAGTCAGTCTTAAAGTGCCTTTTCAGTTTTAAAGTATTCACACTAGTCACATCACATCCACCGATTCAAGACATAAGACTAAAATATATTTAGCTAAGTGACATGATAATGTGATGGTGGTAGCAGTACCTAAGCGTTGATTAGTGTTTAAAGATAATTAGTGAGGCAAAATTTCAAAATACACGATTATGAAAGCAGACTCTGTGTTTCATTTTCCTTTAATTTAGCGAGTCATTTAAAATTAAACTAGCATATTCCAAAATTAGTCACCAAGCAAAAATATAACATCAGAAATTAATCGACTCTTTTTTTAATTGGCACTATTATTTTTTGTATTGTAAAGTAAATAAAAGACACAAAGTCAAATAAGCCAATAATATTAAATTGTTTTCGGAAAATAAGTAACATTTTTTTTTTCAATGATTAATTAACAAAGGTTCTAATTAGTTTTACCTATAGGTTTAGTATTCAATCTTTAAAATAATTCCTAGTCTACGGTTAATAACTAAAATTGGGACATAAACCACTTAAACTAAAGTTTTATAATCGAAAAACTAAAAAATGGCCAATTCTTCAATTACATTTTTGCCGTTTACCAAAAAACAAGAATTTTGCATTAAGCCACTTCAATTCTAAAGGTGCGATATGTCAGTTCATAGTTCTTATCGTTACTCTAATATATAAAAGTTTTACAAATAGTTTTAACGTAAATATAAGTAATATGTTAGTAGTGTTTTAAAAGCTACGGAATGGAGTATGAATATTGAATACACTTCCCGCAGCGTCAGAGCTAAAATAGGTATAAATAACATAAATAACATTAAGTATTCGGTAAGTATTTAAATAATTTTTACCTTAAAATTTTTTGCCGTGATATCGTTATAATCATGAGATTACTAGGAATGGGAGAGACATCAGAGGATAATCCACCACACCCCCGCCCCCCACTTTTTCAAAAAACCCCATAAATCGAAATACTATTGTCTAAAGACTGGCCAAATTAATTTTTTATAAGTATGTTAAAAGTAATTTTTTGTAATCGATTAAAGGATAACCGCAATTGTATTCGATAATCGAATCACATAAAATTAGTTATGCATGGTCACCTCACTAAAGAGTTAATTTGACATGTGTCACCGTACCCTTCTTAGGTGAAATGGAGTATAGTGCGTTTGTTAATTTTTTTCTATGGCTTACGTATTACTTGTAGATGTAATTGAAGTCGGTTTTTTTTCGTTTGCGAGCAAACACAATTATTTATGAGTCTCCATACTCAAGCGATACATTTATTCCAGAAGTTTCGATGCAATGTGTGCCCGTAGCGCGCGCACTGTCCGCCGACAACTACAGCCTGCACTCTTCAACTGACGTAAGTATTATATAAGTCTCTCTGTCTATCATACTTATAATATATATTGCCATCTCACTCACACAAAGCATTACTGTTGAGTGGCACCACACACGCCATCAATTACATACAGTCTATGTTCCTTGACCGACGTACGTATTAGATAGATCTTTCATCCTTTCGTACTACTAATGTCCAAACAAATTAGCAGTGTATTAGGCAACAAACTGTTTTAGACTCACTCTATTAATTAAAATAAGGAACATTTATACAATTACATTAATTTTGTATCTCAAATTGACATTTCCAAATTTAATTAATTTTTAAAGATTATTAATTACAGTTTATCGTTATTTTTGTGTCTTTATATTTGTTATATTATACTCTTTACAACATTAACATTTATATGTTATGATATTTTCAGATATTAGACACGTATATCATCGAAGCTGACATCAGTTCAGACGCGACTGGACACGCTGCTCGCGACATCGATGACGAATGCGATCAAATTAGACGTGTGCGTTATTTCACATCGCTAGTTACAATAACTAGCTACGCGGCACGAAACGAATCACCGGTTTTGTGTCAAATTAAAAGTAGTGATTTTTGTAAATGCGTTATTTGGCTATGAGTCGAGCGAGTGACAATCGAGTCGCGTCGAGAGTTTAAGAGTGACGGTTTCTTTTATTCTTAATTTTTTCGCATCGCGCCTACCGGCTGACTGAGCAAGCGAGATGGTAGATCTATCGAGATCGAGAGCGAGTGACACGAATAAATCCGAATGCGCACATGCCTTGGTAATTGGTATACGACAAAAAACAAAACAGTTTTATAGTATGTTGCTACGGAGTTAGAATGGTTTATGGGATTAGAGAGTGACCCACCATTCCAACCCGAGACCATAAGAAAGAGAAGAGTTAATTAATTTTAAAAAAATATAATTCTACTAATTTAATTAAATTTTGGATTAAGAGTTATAATAAAAGAAATTATTACACCATTTAATAATTTATTGAACAAAACAAAATATGGGGCTTATTCCTGCCTCGTGGCGTGATGGAGAGAGTGTTAGACTTAGCTGCGTCCTTGGGTTGGCCCTCGGCTCACGTCGGAACCGCACTTCCACGCCACGTGGTCGGGCGTGGCTTCTAGATGCCGCCAGAGCCCAAAAAAATATGGCTGGGTCGACCCGCCGTCCGTCGCTCACACCCAGGTCCCGAGAGAGAAGGTTCCCAGGGTGGTTCCCTCTGGTTGTGCGGAATTATGTGGGATAAGTGGGGCAAGTGGGGCCCCTGGCAGAAAGTAAGCCACGTGGTTGTCTCGACCTTCGCCGACCGCCAGACGCCACGCCAAGGACCCTGAAAGGTCACACCCAAAACGGTGAGCCCTTCCGAAGCCAACCCTCCACACCCTCCGGGTTGACAACGGAAACGGCCCATTAAAGACAAAAACACGTTAACATTGCACAACTTAATTAGGAAAATTTGTTATATAAACTACACAGCTAAAACTACTCAATACTTTTCTTTTAAAACACACTAGAACCAATTAAATTTAGGCTTCCTTTAAATATGATAATAAAATATTACGTTTAATTATACACACAGAAAAGCTTATTAAAGGTTTGTACTTCAAGGACTCACCCACTATAGAAATTATGCAACCACAAGAACTGGTGCAAGACGGACGATGAAATGACCGAGCCAACAGCGACAACTGCATATAAACGAAGGCCGAAGCCCCTCGCATCGCAAACCTCACCCCGGACACGAGCCTAGCGACAGATGTACCGGACGAGGCGCTACGCGTCACCACACAAAAAACCACTTCGATAAGCCATATAATAATACATATAAAAATATATATGTTACAATACCCCCCCCCCCGTCAGAGAAGAATTTTGCGTCTCTAGGCAAAATTCCGAAGACTCTAAAAATCTAGAAAAACTTTGGTTCAGCTCAACAGAGAAAAGAGGAAAAAATTGAATTTAAATCACGAATGTTAATAATTATCAAATTAAGAGAAAAATATTTAAGTTAATAATAAACTAAACAAGAAGAATTTTTTTTGATATATTATTAATATGTATTAAAAACACTAAGAGAAAAATAAATTAAATTGCGAGTTAGAAAAAATACTAAATTGCGCTATATGCTATAGTAGTAAACTGCAACACTGACATACATCCCCATTATAATCTACTAACATACCTCATCATGCAAAACCTCACATTCCTCAACATACAAATTCACGCACACTTCACCTAACAATGTGCGTTAGTCGACCTAGACAAACGCCCTAACACACAGAGTAACGATCTATAAATGAACAATACTCAACAGCTACTAATTACGCAACAAGCAAATAACTACGTATTCCATGATGTAGGCTTTAGAATATAAATATCTATTTTTGGAATCGCCACCCGTTCCGAAATAAAGGCGTAGGCTTAACAGAAATAATATCGATACCTTTGGGTAGAAAGGTCGTATAAACCAAAACACGACTTTTCATGAGAGCAGAAAAACGATTTTTTTTTTACATAAAAATTCATACCTTTTTTGTTTTTGAAGTTATGAAAAAATGATGTATGTGAAAGGTTCTTACAATTTGCGAATGAAAAAGGTTAAATCATCAAAAACTATCTATCTTCTTTAGTTTTAAAGTTAGCTTGGATTTACGTCTAAGAAAAAATCAATTCTTGGCTAATACACCCCATGAAAATGTACTTAAAAAAAACTGTTTAGGTCGTATATCCATTTTTGGTAAGCTTATGGTCACATTTACCGTCGTAAAAACCCATAGATGTAGTTTTTTTTGTTTTAAAAACCATTTATAATCATAGATCAATTGAATTCTGACAAATAAACAATCCTGTTACTCCTACATTTAGCAGGAACTTAATTATTATTATTCTAATACCCAATAATGGTCGATTAAAATAAAATAAAACTACTTGAAATACGAAATCAGCATTAATTATTAGGTAATATAATATTTATAATACCTTCTAATCAACATTTACTATTATTTCAATAATGGTACAACATACCTAAAAGGTTTAACATTTTTAAATTGAATAAATAATTATAACAACTTAATTTAAAAAGTGATATTAAAAAATCTACTTAGTCATAAAAACACAAAAATTATTCAAACTTCTTCTTAAATTATGACTTGATCGTTTTTAAAATTTTTGTACATATTATTTAAATGTAATTCAATAAATTATTGAATTAGGTAAGCCTTTGTACTAATGCTTACTTACTACGTAATTTATTGAATTACAACTAAATTAAAAAATTAAAAAACGATCAAACACTAAACTTATATAACTAACTTATGTTCTAAAAAGTAACTTATTTATGATATAAATTTCTATTCATAATTAGTTTAAAATAATTTATGAATTGTTACTATAAATTATTTTAATTATTGTTATAAATGATTTTAAAACGAATTATGAATAGACAAACAAATTTTCAAAAAATAAATTTAGGTGACAAAGAATACAATCATTTAACATAGTCTTGTTTTTTACTAAATAATATTTTGCTAACGAACGAAATGTGAAATTACGTAAATACGAGAAGTTATTATTCTTTTATAATAATAATTTATTGTACAATTCAATTAGCTCTTCCTTGTCTTCTTCGTCGGTTAGCGTAAGAGAGTCAGCCACATCTCCATGGGATAAGTTAAATTAATCAGGGCGGTACCTTTTTGGTATAATTCCATTATCACATAGCCGTTTTAAATCCCTATATTTTACATCATCTGATATTTGCAATAATTTGTTTTTATAAAGTGCAGTTGGCGACATATTCATCAGCTTTTCATGTGTGCTTACACCTTGTTCGGGTAATATCGCACGGCTTTTCGATCTTCCTTTACCTCTACCTTCACCTTTTTCTTTATTGCCAGATTTTTTAAATAATATTACTTTATCAGGTGAAGTCTCTTCTTTCCTATTTAATTTACATTACATTTGGATTCTTTTTCTTCAACGTAATAATTCGGATGTTTCGCATTTTCAGGGTTTTAGAAGTTTCATTTGTAAATGTCTCATCAGTTATTTCATTCTAATTGAGAAAATCAGAATACTCCATTACATTAACATTATAAGGCCTAGGATTTTTTCTCGCAGCCTCAATGTATGATGGCCATTGTGTTGAACTCCAGACAGTAATTTTTTTAACTTCACGTTTAATAGTTGCATAAACAGAGTCTACAGACATGTAAGTGTGCCCTGGTAAGGGATAATTTATCTGAATCACTTCTAAATGCGTTGATTTCATTAAGAAGTAATGGTTTATACACCAACGGCCTTTGGATATACGACGTCGAATTTAAACTATGTTTAGGTAATGCATTTAACAGATTGGGGCGTATAAACCATTTACAATTAACGATTATTTTTACACCCTAAGATAATATAAATTATGGTCATTACATCATAACAAAACTACAAAAAAAAACATTCGGCTTTTACATTGAAAATTTACCTTTTTTACGACGCTATGATCGAAAATTTCTGGGTCGTATTAACCATTTTTGTGCGAATTTCTGCATTTCGTATATACAGATCGATAGAGAAAAAAATTCTGAGAAAAATGGTATATATAACTCAATTTGGCCAAAATGGTTTATACGACCTTTCTACCCAAAGGTATCGATATGAGTTATTGCTCAGTGGAATAACCTCATAAAAACACAATGAGTACATTAGAGATGTACCCAACACACCACTAGTCAAGTCATTGCTCAGTGGAATGACCCAACAATTAAATCCACATGAGTACATTAGAGATGTACCCCAACACACCACTAGTCAAGTCATTGCTCAGTGGAATGACCCAACAAATAAATCAACATGAGTACATTAGAGATGTACCCACCACACAACTATCATAAGTCATGTACACCTAAATGCACAAAATAATAAAGAGCGATCATCACCCGTCGCTAATTGGAATACGAGTAAAAATTTATAATTTTAGAAAAAGAACTACTATTTAAATATATTAATTAATCATTACAAAATATCAAATCTATAAAGATTTAAATTAATTAACAAAGAAAACTACCAAAACTAGCCATACTTCGAGCTGACCAAAATTCCCTCTGACGGTAACATAGTTAAAATTCCAACATCTACCTATTTATAAAAACTAATATCTAAACTATAATTTAGACATAAGCAAGATATTGAACTTAATACGGTGAGTCATTGTAGTACAATTACAAATTTAAACGAAACAAAAGTACAACAACAAAAAAGTTCAATTTAAATGAATGTTAAAATATTATAAAGATGCACAAAGTATTCAAAAATATTCGTTAATACAAGGTAGTTAAAAATATTTAGTTACGGCAAAATTATTGAGCAAGAAATAATTAATACAAAAGTAGGTAACTGAGAATTTTAACAAAGAATCGATTAACAATGAAAAAACCTCGACTATGCTCGTACAAACTTTTAAATTTAAATGAAAACTTTGAATATTAACATGAAATTTTAACTTTAAATTTTTAAATTTATATCTTATATAATACACAAAACATATAAGGACACACAGACAAAACCGTTTCCGAACCCAGAGAAACCACGAGCCAGGAATAAGAAAAAAAAAATAATCTCAGATAATTTACGAACAAACAAACAAATACAAATATTAGAGATTAGAGAATTTACGTTGGGCGCCAGATGCTACGGAGTTAGAATGGTTTATGGGATTAGAGAGTGACCCACCATTCCAACCCGAGACCATAAGAAAGAGAAGAGTTAATTAATTTTAAAAAAATATAATTCTACTAATTTAATTAAATTTTGGATTAAGAGTTATAATAAAAGAAATTATTACACCATTTAATAATTTATTGAACAAAACAAAATATGGGGCTTATTCCTGCCTCGTGGCGTGATGGAGAGAGTGTTAGACTTAGCTGCGTCCTTGGGTTGGCCCTCGGCTCACGTCGGAACCGCACTTCCACGCCACGTGGTCGGGCGTGGCTTCTAGATGCCGCCAGAGCCCAAAAAAATATGGCTGGGTCGACCCGCCGTCCGTCGCTCACACCCAGGTCCCGAGAGAGAAGGTTCCCAGGGTGGTTCCCTCTGGTTGTGCGGAATTATGTGGGATAAGTGGGGCAAGTGGGGCCCCTGGCAGAAAGTAAGCCACGTGGTTGTCTCGACCTTCGCCGACCGCCAGACGCCACGCCAAGGACCCTGAAAGGTCACACCCAAAACGGTGAGCCCTTCCGAAGCCAACCCTCCACACCCTCCGGGTTGACAACGGAAACGGCCCATTAAAGACAAAAACACGTTAACATTGCACAACTTAATTAGGAAAATTTGTTATATAAACTACACAGCTAAAACTACTCAATACTTTTCTTTTAAAACACACTAGAACCAATTAAATTTAGGCTTCCTTTAAATATGATAATAAAATATTACGTTTAATTATACACACAGAAAAGCTTATTAAAGGTTTGTACTTCAAGGACTCACCCACTATAGAAATTATGCAACCACAAGAACTGGTGCAAGACGGACGATGAAATGACCGAGCCAACAGCGACAACTGCATATAAACGAAGGCCGAAGCCCCTCGCATCGCAAACCTCACCCCGGACACGAGCCTAGCGACAGATGTACCGGACGAGGTGCTACGCGTCACCACACAAAAAACCACTTCGATAAGCCATATAATAATACATATAAAAATATATATGTTACAATGTTTAATATTCATACGTAAAACTATAGACATAGATAATAAAATAGCGTGATCTCTGTTTGGAAACAATATCAACGGCTCTCACTTCAAATTTTAAGTAAACAAGTAATATAATTAAAAGAAAACAAAAAACCCGCCTGCGTAAAAAACGGAAAGAGCAAAGTCAACATTTTTTAAACTTTCTTATTGTATTTCTTTATTATTATTACGGTAATAATAATCATAATATACATTTTTGAAATCCTTGTATTGAGCCCTTTAATTTGATACCCATACTATAGTATTCTAAAAAAAAAATTATTTCTTCATTAACTACAATGGCCTCGCACAGCCACCATGTTTGTTTTTTTTTAATGTCACCTATCTAAGAACACTTGGGCTGCTAAGACAAATCTAACGATATCTCAATTATGCAAATCCGTTCAGCGGTTCTAGAGAAATGAGGTGATTAAGAATATTACATACATACATACAAGATACGCGCGAAAAACATAACCCTTCCTTGGCAGTCGGGTAAAAAAAAGAGATACAGAGTTACAGACACGTACACATGTATAGTTTATACCTTTGATTATATACACGGTTTATACTTTATATTCGTTTACTATTGAAAATATTTGAACACGTAGTTATTCACTGGTACATTTAGTAAAATATAATTGTGTTTGCTTGCAAACGAAAAAAAAAGACTTTAATTACATCGACAAGTAATACAACGTAATAGACGAAAAAATAGTCAAGTAAACACGCGCTATTAAAGATTACTCAAAAAGTTGTAATCAGATCTCGATATAATTTTAACAAGACTACATGACAAGTATTAGCTTTCGATTAAAGTAAGAATCATTAAAATTGGTACACCGAGTAAAAAGTTATGTGGTATAATACAACGTAGGTCGACGAAAAAGTAGTCAAGTAAATACGCATTATTAGATGTTACTCTAAAAGTGCTTGTCAGATCTCAATTAAATTAAAATGGGACCACATATGACACGCAACACCTTTCAATTAAAACAAAATTGATCGAAATCGGTCCACCCAGTCGAAAGTTCTGAGCTAACACAAAACATACATAAAAAAAATACAGTCGAATTGAGAACCTCCTTTTTTGGAAGTCTGTTAAAAAGTAAAAAACCTTTTAAAAAAACAAGCTTCTAAGTGAATGCGCTAGAACCTAGAACATCATTGGCTAGAACGAAAATAATACATTTTTACTTTAAAACTTTTACTATCTACTTATAAAGTCATTACATAATTTATATGATATAAGAACTTGTCAAAAAGATATCTGCCAGATTTCATCCAAACAAACATACATACATTTCAAGTTAAATAAAAGCTTGTAATAAAAAAATGTGTATTATTATCACTTTGTAACTGAACCATAAATTTAACTCCGCAACTTACACGCGTCCCGTTCCTACTTCCTGATATATATTATATATATATTAACAAAAGGTAATGGTCTCCAACTCTCCACACTTACTGACCATCTGTGTGGATTCAAACAAAAGATAATAAATTAGAAATGTTAGTAACCTCCTCCTTTTTTAAAGTCGGTTAAAAAGTGTAAATGAACTGTACATATCAATTATAATTGTATATATTATGTACAATCAAATTAACTTTAAATACGCCTGCATTAATAATTTTATTATTTTTATAGTTTCCTAGTAAACGTTTCCTAGTAAAAGTTGGGCATCCACCAAACAACACCTGTCAAAGCTTCACACTACAGAAATGCGCATGTTACGATGGTCAGCGGGTGTCACACTGCTGGACAAAGTACGCAATGTCCACATCAGAGGAAGCTATAAAATTGCCCCGATTATTGACAAGGTCAAAGAACGACGCCTACGATGGTATGGACATGTGCTTCGCCGCCCTGAGGACCATATGGTACGAGTAGCCCTAAACTTACCCACGACGACGCGACGCCGCGGAAGGCCCCCCGCCACTTGGTTGACGACGGTACAGAAGGACCTGAAAGAATCCGACATGCACGCCGAAACTGCAAAAGATAGGGAAAAATGGAAGAGGCAGACAAGGAGAGCCGACCCCAGATAATGGGAAGAAGGCTAAGGAGAAGAAGAAGAGTAAACAATAATCACTCATAAATACATTTAAATTTTAATATTTTTAAAGCCTGAATTGTATAGCTACAAACACTTAAGAGTTAGTGATTTATTTTCGTTTCGAGTGTAACTGTATAGCTATAAACACTTAAATAGTGATTCGTTTCGAGTGTAACATATTTCGGGTGAAGCTATTTATGCAAACAATCATAGTCGTTGCATGAAAATAGCTAGTTACAAAAATCACTAGTTTTGATACAGGTGACGCCGACCAAGTCACTGGTTTCGTTACGTTTCTTGAAAATGACGTAACGACCCACGTACGACTGCGAGCAGCGTACTGACCCGGAAGAGTGTGACATCTCTTCTTAAAACTCTCTTATTTGTGCGGAACTAGTATTATTATTAGTATCCTGAATAAAAAATTAATAAATAAATAAATTAATTTAATAATAATTAAGAATTTTAACCCAGAAGGTGGCCGTCGGCGGTCGTGTTTTATAGTTGTGGAATTATGTTCTGACATTGAACCCATTTGTATGTATCAATAACTATAATAATGTAAACTATGTATCAATAAATTCTGTCCAAAAAAATTAAAAAGCGTTTTATTTCTTGATTCTTATTAGATTTTCAATAACAATGTGCATGCAAAATTATTTACAGATTCAAATTTTACTTATACTAATTTTAATGCATATAAAAATAACTGTAAAAAAAGAAAAAATCTAAAGTAGTAGTAATAAAAGTAAAAAAAAGTTAATATTCATCATAGTACATATAATTATGTTTATCTACACTAATGTTGTAACATTCTACTTATGTTTCCAATACTTGACTTATAATTACTACTTTTATAGCACAGACAACAAAACACTCAATTTAAGCAATTTCACATGATGGTATAATATCCACATCCATATCGTAAAATCTCATTATAACATCGCGCGCATGCGCGCAGCTGCGCTCTCATTGGTTAGATTTTAATGGCGGCAAAATCACTGTGACAATGTACGTACGCGTGAATTTAATTTAATAAATTAAAAGTTAATAATTGTGTTTGCTCGCAAACGAAAAAAAAGCGACTTCAATTACATCGACAAGTAATACAACGTAATAAGACGACAAAATAGTCAAGTAAATACGCGCTATTAAAGATTACTCAAAAAGTTGTAATCAGTTTTCGATCTAATTTAAACAAGACTACAAGACAAGTATTAGCTTTCGACTAAAGTAAGAATCATCGAAATCGGTACACCGAGTAAAAAGTTATTCGGTATAATATAACGTAGGTCGACGAAAAAGTAGTCACGTAAATATGCATTATTAGACATAACTCTAAAAGTACTTGTCAGATCTCAATTAAATTAAAATGGGACCACATGACACGCAACACCTTTCAATTAAAACAAAATTGATCGAAATCGGTCCACCCAGTCAAAAGTTCTGAGCTAACATACATAAAAAAAAAAAAAAAAAAAAAAAAAACATACGTGTCGAATTGAGAACCTCCTCCTTTTTGGAAGTCGCTTAAAAATGGATAGCGACGATGATATTTGTACGCCTCCGGATATTCTAGAATTGGCAACAAAATTAACTCACAATCTTTTGCCAGAAAAATCTAGAAAATTATATGAAAAAGAATAAATAAAATTTAAGTCTCAAATACGATCTTGAACAGTATAGAAAACAAGACGAATGAAGTAATTATAAATATTCCGACTCCGTCTACGAGCTCTACTGCTTGCCCCGCGACCGCTACAGCTGCTGGATCAATAATTAACATTAACTTTCAAAATTGTACCATCCAAAATTTGAACAATTATTATAAATAAACTATTGTAGCTTTTACTCTTGTTGTTTGATTAATTGCATTAGTGAAGATAAAGTAGTGTATGCAACTGCATATAACACGGGTATTAAAACACTCGTTACTATTATGAAACTCGCTGCGCTCGTTTCATAAACTCACACTCGTGTTTTAATACCCTTCATTATATGACAGTTGCATAAACTACTATTACGCATCGAGAAGTAGTATCGTTGAAAATATGAGTAAAGTACATAAACACATCGTGATATAGTTAAATAAATATTAACTTAAGAATACAAATATTAATATAGAGGGTGTCCGGTAATTAATGGATAACCCCGCAGGTGCTTGTAGGGGGGCACGAGGCCAACTCAGAAAAAAATAAAAAATATATCTATCTGCATAAATATATACATCATCAGCTTCATTAGCAATGCCACCACATTCCCAATAACTGTAATGTATGTTAGCATATTCCTGATCAGGGTACTGTGTGCGGGGCATTTCAGTATCGTCTTGACACCAATAATCCAATCTTAGTGCACAAAACAATAAGTCGAGTCGTTGAAATATCACCAAATAATAGCCCAATCGTAATGCAAAACACTAATATTTATTTATTTATTTATTTACACTTTTTTGCACTGTACGGATGGGACCGAGGAGCGTCAAATTAAAAGACGTGTTTAAAGTGAAACTGCATGTTTATTACTGCGGCGGCACTGCGGTTTCGAAAGAGGACAAACGAGCGTTTACATACGACGGCCTCACTTCCGTGGCCGTAAACACAAGAGTGAGTCAACAAGGTGATTTGTCCTCTAAGCCGGCGGGGACGGTAACATTTGCGCGTATTGTGGGTGCTGATGGGCATTGGAAAAAGGAGAAGGAGAAACAAAGTAAAGAGTGGGAGCTGGTACAAAGAAAAAGACATAGAAATCGTTTTAGCACAGTAGAAGGTAAAGCCGCAACCAGCCCTAGTGAAAAATTTAAAGCCGCGGATATTAAAATCTCGCTATTTATAAATAACGTATCAAAGGAGACGACGGAAAGTGATATCACTAATTACATATTTGACAGAACGCAGGTTAAAGTTACTCCCATTAAAATAAATGTGAAGACGCCTAGAGAATACAACGCGTACAAAATTGACATACCGAAAACTAAGATAGCTCTTTTTCTTAAAGATAACTTTTGGCCGGAAGGGATCACTTTCCGAAAATTCATTGATTTTAAGAAGAAAATAGATGATGGACACTCCAATAAATAATAATAATGAGGGTGTATGTACCCGTATGGTAACTTTCAACTGTAAGTCGATTAAAAGATCAATAGACGGAGTAAGGATGTTATGTCGGAGTGCGGATGTTGTCGCACTACAAGAAACCTGGTTATTTCCCCACGACCTGCCGTTCTTGGGGACGGTGGATGAGGACTTCGGTAGTACGGGAACATCAGCTATGGACACCGGTGCCGGCGTAATCACAGGGCGTCCCTATGGGGGAGTAGCGCTGTTATGGAGAACGAGTGTCTTTCCCTGCGTGTCTGTGGTTGAGTGTTCAAACCCTCGCATCTGTGCTATCAAAATAACACTTAGTGACAAGCCTATTGTTGTGTGCAGTGTATACATGCCGACCGATTGTCGTGATAACCTGGCGGAATTTACGGATTGCCTTAGTGAGCTTAGTGCAATTATTGATGAGTGTGCTGTGGAGTCTGTTTTCATGCTGGGTGATTATAATGCCCACCCCTGTGAGTTGTTTTATAGTGAATTAGAAAACTTTTGTTTAGAACAGTCATGGATTTGTGCGGATGTACGTAAGTTACATAATATCCTACCTCAAACTTTTACGTTTGTTAGTGATGCACACGGTAGTAGGAGATGGTTGGATCACTGTGTGGTTACCGAGGCAGCATGGCAATGTATCAGTACTGCTTCAGTTAAATATGATACATATTGGTCCGATCATCTCCCGCTAATCATAAATTGTAATTTAAATTTAGTTTTACAAAAAGTGTCTTTAAATAAAAAATTTATTAATAAAATTAAATGGGGAAATAGAACCAAAGAGCAGTTAGATTGTTATTTTAATATTTGTAATAATGAATTAAAGTATGTTGATTTTCCAAAAGAGTGTCAAAACTGTTGCAAAGAAGTGTGTCATAACAAATATCACAGATGTATTATTGATAATTTGTATGACCGTTTGATATCAATATTGTCTAAAGCAGCTACAGTGTCTTATGATATTAGGCGTGACAACTCGGGTGCTCGTTTGCCAAACAGATTAAGAGGGTGGAATAAACATGTAAGTAACGCGCATAGGGAGGCTAGGTCTAGGTTTCTTATGTGGGTTTGGTATGGTAGGCCCAAAAGTGGCACTCTGTATGACGATATGGTAGCTAGTCGTAAAATCTTTAAAGGTAGACTGAAATGGTGTCAAAACCATCAAGAACAAATTAGGATGGATGCTCTTGCTACATATCACGCAAAGGGTGATTTCAGCAATTTCTGGAAATCCACGAATAAACTTAGCTCTGGACCTGGCCTGCCTGCGGTCATAGATGGCGTGGGTGAGCCCCAGGCTGTGGCAAACCTTTTTAAGGATCTTTTTGCTGTACAGCCCCCACGGAAATCTTCGGTGAGGGTGCCTGATGCTGAGATTAACTTTAAACAAATTAACACCTCGGTAAATGCTAAAACCATTGCTAAAATTATTCAGTCAATGACAAGAGGCAAGTCTCCTGGCCACGATAGTCTCAGCATCGAGCACCTTCAGCATGCGGGGCCTCACCTGGCTGAGGTGATGGCTATTCTTTTTAACTTGTGTATAGTACATTCATACTTACCGCCGAACTTGATGAGAACGGTTGTGGTACCGATTGTCAAGAACAAAACAGGTGATTCTGCAAATAGTTCAAATTATAGGCCTATCTCATTAGCAACAATCATAGCCAAGGTATTTGACAGTGTGCTTAACGCTCAGTTAGATTGTTATCTGCACATTCACGAACTCCAGTTTGGATTCAGGTCTCAATTATCCACGGAAAGTGCAATCCTGAGTTTAAAGCATGCTGTCAGGTATTACACAGACAGAAACACTCCTGTTTATGCCTGCTTCTTGGATCTGTCGAAGGCTTTTGATCTGGTCATGTACAACATCCTGTGGAACAAGCTACAGCAGGTGGGAATGCCTGCAGAATTGATTTCCTTGCTTAAATATTGGTATAGCAATCAATTGAATACTATAAAGTGGGCAAACGAGTACTCGGAGCCATATAGGTTGGAATGTGGGGTGAGGCAGGGGGGGTTGAGCTCACCTAATCTTTTCAACCTGTATGTCAATGCGCTGATTGAGGGGCTCAGCAGCATGAGGGTCGGATGCCATATTGGTGGCGTATGTTTCAATAATATCAGCTACGCGGATGACATGGTGCTGCTGGCCCCCTCGGTCAGCGCAATTAGGAGGATGTTGGCTTTTTGTGAGTCATACGCTGAGGCGCATGGATTGGTGTACAATAACAAGAAAAGTGTATACCTAGTCTTTAAGGCTGGCAACAGACTACCAGAAAATATACCCTCAATAAAATTAAACGGGGCACATCTTGTTAGAGTACACCAATTCAAATACCTAGGTCACATTGTCACAGAAGACCTAAAGGACAGTGTTGATATTGAGCGAGAACGCAGGGCGTTGTCGATCAGGGCGAACATGCTGGCCCGCAGATTTGCTCGTTGCTCAACACCAGTCAAGATCACGCTTTTTAAAGCTTACTGCACTTCTTTTTATACGAGCAGTCTGTGGGTCAGCTATACTCAGAAGTCGTATAACGCCTTGCGTATACAGTACAATAACGCCTTCAGGGCATTGTTGGGGCTGCCGCGGTACTGCAGTGCCTCTAGTATGTTCGCGCACGCAGGGGTCGACAGTTTCCCGGCCATTCTACGTAAAAAAGCAGGCTCACTTTTAAGGCGAGTGCGCGGCAGCCGCAACAATGTCTTGAGGGTCATCGCCGATAGCGGGGACTGTCCGCTAATCGAGCATATGTGTGACATTACAAGGTCACTTTTAGTTATTAAGTACTAACACTAGTTATTAAGCTTCTGTCTTTCATTTTTACTAACAATTATGGATCTTTTGTCATCCGACTAATAAACATTTTTATTTTTATTTTTTATTTATATATTTTATTACTGACTCCGTTACCATTATGACTTACAATTATGAGGCTTATGAGGTATACAACATACCTATACTACACGCCCCACCAAAAAAAGTGAAAAAAAAATCAATAATACAATAATTGTATTTTTTTTTAAAGTTTTAAACAAACATAATTAAGCTTTAATTAAAGACAAAGAGAATTAAAATAAAATTACATACAGTATATTTTTCTTACTATGTTTTTTTTATAGCTATGCATTTTTATTTTCATTAAAAAAAATGCGTCGGTACATAATTATGTTGATCAACTTATACTACTTATCTAAATAGGTACCACATAAAGTGAAAGTATAATCATATGCTTAATTATAGTACAACTTAGTGTTGTTTTTGTGTACAGTTTTTTCTGCACCTTTATATAAAATTATAACATTAGGGTTAATTTCCTTAACAACTAAATATGGTCCAATATAACGAGGATCAACTTATTTCTATTTTCATTTTTTAATAAAATAAAATCCCCTTTTTTGTATGAAATAGGATTTACATAACTATCATATCTTAACTTTCTCATATCCTTAGTTTTAAATAAATTTTCTCTAGCTTGCATTTGAGAATTTTGTAAGCGAAACTTAAGTTCGTGAGGATAACTTGAATAATTATATAATGGCTCTAAAGAGTTTACTAAGTTACTAGGGATGTTACAAGGTTTTCCATAAACTAATTTATATGGAGTATATTTGGTTCCACTATGTACTGTAGTATTATAGGCAAAACACCAGTATGGAAGCCATGTACTCCACTCGCGTGGTTCATTTTTAGTCTGAATTCTGAGAAATGATATTAAATGTTTGTGATTATTTTCTAAAGATCCTATTGTCTCGTGATGATAAGGGGTGGAAAAGATGGGTTTGATATTTAAAATTTTACAAACCTCACGCATTGTTTGCGAAACGAACTCGGTGCCTCTGTCACTTAGAATTTCTCAAGGTATGCCATGCTGTAAAATAAATTTACTTACCAATGTTGATGCTACAGTGTTTGTTTCCTTGTTTTCGAGCGAATAAGCCTGCATGAATTTCGTTAAATTGCATTGAACAGTAAGTATATAAGTATAGTTATATAAATCTCTATCTAAAGGACCTACTAAATCTAAAAGTATACGATCAAATGCTGACCCACTGGTTTCGGTAATCACCATGGGTTCTTTAATGTACTTAAAATGCTTTTGTCGTTGGCATTGATCACATTTTCGTACAAACTCTGTCACATCCTTTTCTAATCCTGTCCAGAAATATTTCTGTCTAATATTATTAATCATACGTCGAATTCCAGCATGTCCACTTGTGGCCAACAAGTGATAGTCATTCAAGATAACGCGTTTGTCGTCATTTGATATTATTTTTCTTACGCCTTGTATTACATGTAATCTTAGTGGTCCGGACCATTCTTTACTTTTATTTATACATTTACTTAACTTCTTTATAATTTCTATATTTTCATTTGTACGTACAATATATAAATTATTTATTTTTAATTTTTTACTAATTAAACACAGATCCCTCGCAAAGGCACGTCGTGTACATTGTGATTGAGCCTCTGGTTTTACAAATAATATTCTTTCATTTGGTAAATACGCAAAATACTTGTTTTCTTCCGTCACACCACTTTTACACTTCTGCCACTCTGTCTTACTAACAAAATTTAACTCCACATAATCCTTCGGTTTTCTGAGAACTTCTACTACTCTTGGTTGATCAGACCAATCGTAATTCGAAACCTCATCATCCGATTGATTTTGACGAAACCGAAGGATTTTGCGTTGTTGCTTCATTTGCTTTTTTACGCATTGCCCTAGTCATTACCATCATCCCGATATTAGCGTGGATATCTTTCAATTCGTCACTTGTCACTCTTATACGAGATAACGCGTCTGCAACTACGTTATCACGTCCTCTTACATACTCTACTATAAAGTCATACTCTTCCAGCTGTAATCTAAACTTCATCAAACGACTAGATGGATTTGTCATACTAAAAAGCGATATTAAAGGTTTGTGGTCAGTTTCAATTATAAACTTTCTACCGTATAGATATGGCCGAAAGTATTTAATGGACCATACAATAGATAACAACTCTTTTTCTACTGTTGGGTAATTACATTCAGCTTTATTAAGCGTGCGACTTGCAAACGCCACCGGTCGGCGGTCTTGGTTACACAAAACGGATCCTATTGCATATCCAGAAGCGTCGGTCTGTAATATGAATATGTTGTCATTGTTTAGTATGGGATATTGCAACAAAGGTGGTGATAATAATGATTCTTTTATTTTTATAAAAGCTTCTTGGCAACTTGTTTCCCACGAGAAAATTACATTTTTGCGCGTAAGCTTATTTAAAGGTATGCATAACTTAGCGAATTGAGGTATAAATTTTCTATAATAGTTAGCAAATGCTATGAATCGTTTTACTTCTTCTGCTGATTTTGGAATGGGATAATTTTCTATTACTTTTGATTTATTTGGGTCGGGTTGAATTCCGTCAGACGAAACTACATGTCCGAGATAAAGTATCTAACTCTTTTTGTAGGAAAACACATTTCGCCGGATTTAATTTTAAATTAACTTTTCGTAGTCGTTCAAATATTGCAATTAAATTTTGATTATGTTGGTGTAAATTTCGTCCAAAACATACTAAATCATCCAAATAAATGAGACATTTTTCATAATTTAAACCAGACATCGCTACTGTCATAGCTCTAGAAAAGGCATTAAGACAAACCACCAGACAAAGCATCTAATATGTCGGATATATTGGGCAGTGGAAATTTGTCATCTATTATGCGGTCGTTAAGTTTCCTGAAATCGATCACTAACCTCCATTTTTTCTCCTTACCATCATCTTTCTTAGGCACCAGTAGCACTGGGCTCGACCATTCGCTAGCTGCGGGCTCAATTATATCGCTTTTAAGCATATTTTGTACTTGACACTCAATTTCTTCTCTCTGAGCATAAGGCAACCGATAAGGCTTTATATACACCGGGTTATTATTTTTCAAATGTATAGAATATGAGTAAATATTTGTGGCTGACAACCTATCGCCTTTCAAATGAAAAATATCCGAATACTTCGCACATATATTTTCTATACATTTTCTTTCTTCTAAATTTAACGAATTTAATTTTAACTCTTCAAAACATTCTTCGCACTCGATTTCCATCACTTTCACACTTTTCATAGTTACAAATTACGTATTCTGATAATTGTTCTACTTCCGGATTAAAGTAACTTAAACGTATGGTTTCATCTCTACAATTTAATATTTGTATTCTAAGTTTTTCATTTTTTGGCTTACTTATACTACCCGCTATAAAAACTCCATCGCATAACTGTTTTGGAAATACAACACAGTCGTCCTTCAAGTTGGTACTCACAAAATAAAATTTCTCGCAACGTGGTGGAATGTCAATGTAATAATTTTTTCCTAAATAACCTGTATCCATGGAAACAGTTATTGATTCTGAATTTAATTTTAAAGTTACGGTATTAATTTTATTTCATAATCTATAATAGCCTTATATTTTCGTAAAAAATCGCGGCCTAAAATACCATGTTCCGGGAAATTCATATTTTCAATAACATAAAAAGTGTGAAAAAACTCTAAATTTTGCATGCAAACTTTCAAATTAATAAAACCTTTTGTTATAATTTTACCACCTATTCCTTTAATTTCTTGAACATCATTTATTATAGGTAAATGCCGTACCGCCTCATATTTCACGACTGATAAGGACGCTCCGGTGTCGACCATCCATTTGAAATGTAAACTGTTTACTATTGTATTTATACTATTGCTACTTGTAAATGCATTTATAAATTTAGGATCGAAAAAACTGGTTTTCGCTAGTATTATTGTCATCAGCTACTTGACCTTGCTCTTGGTTATTATATAAATAGTGTATGTTGTGACCTCTAGTTGAAGACCCACGTGATCGGTAGAATTGACCCCCCTTGGGCCTTTGTCTAACAAAAGGTCTTCGTGGACGAAGATTGTCTGACCTTGAGTAATTTTGAAAATAATTTGAAAAATTTTGAGATGTCCATCTCTGACCAAAAGGACTGCGCGTCGAGTAATTATTAAAATATGCACGGTTACCTCTCTGTGCTGCGCCACCTCGACCTCGCTGATTGTAAGATGAGTATCTTACCTGGTTAAAATTTCCTCGACCTCCTCGACGAGCGTAAAACATGGACTCCCTCGACTCACTGCGGTTTGAAGACAGCTCTTCTTCTTTTGCAGCTTGAATAACGTCCTTGAGAGAGTCGTAGTTGCGTGCTGTCAAAATTAAACTCAAATTTTTGTTACGCAAACCGTCTGCGAAACGATGAATCGCTAGCTTTTCGTTTATCGGCTTTAATATTTTATATGCTGACGTATTACCATCCGCCTGCGATACAGTCAGCTGCGTAAATAACTCCTCTAACGACTTACCATACTCTTCAATAGATCGCGATCCTTGGTTACAAGTAAGTAACTGAGAGTGCAAGGCTGTACTAGATTTTGTTGTTAGAAGATGTTTTCTAATATCAGCAATTAAATTTGAACAACTTGTGTAAGTTTTTTCCAATCGCAACTTTGCACTTTCTGTTAAACGCGTTTTTAAAACAAAATTGATAAGAGAACTCTGTTCTGTCGCATCAATCATAGTACTATACAAATCTATCGAATCTATCATACGTTTTGTCATATCCTCAGAACCATCCATCACCGGAATTAAGCTCACGGCAGTTTTAAGGTCAAATTTCGCCATTGTAGTGTCCTTATTGGTGTTTCCCCTAGGCTTACGATAATTATATTTAATCTGAATAAATTTTACGATGCAACTTCTGTACACTTAAACATACATTTTCAATTAAATTTGCTATGGACCTAGTTTACATATAATTTCTCTTAATATTTGTAACTCTGCATATATTTCTTTTATCCTTTTAGCCATTACTTAACTAAAATACCCTTTTACTTATTTTATAAGTTTGGTACAACTAACCAAATTAAACTCTTTACTATAATATATATCTAAATTAAGAATCTAGAGACTTATCCTTCTACAGTTCATTTAATAAAATATAGTGGTAAGTATTTCGATACACACTGTTAACGCGGTACTATTACGTTAAAAAAATGCACTTTAATGACCTTTCTACACACACTATAGCACGCACTCACGATTCGACATCGGTGATCGGCGATTAGACGTTCGGTCCAGCTCCAGACTCATGTTGACGGGCTCCACGTTCACGCGTGAAGCGTCGGACGCTTTTCGCTTTTCGATTCGGCTCACAGATCGGCGAATAAATTCATTTCGCAAAGGGCTGTTTATGACATTTTTTGTAGAAACACAATCATCATGCATCGTTGTCTCCACCTGATGTAGTTTGGGCCAAATTTCCATTCTTTTTCTTGACCTTCGGTTTGCACATGACGGACTCGAATCTAGGTACACACTCTAGCTTCTTATATAAAAAAGAAAATGAACTGGATTTTATTAATATCACGCCACAACTCAAGTCTTACATGTTTATAAAATTATATTGTTCACCGTTCACATATTAATATAGATAATAATTATGTTAATAAAAGTTCCAATTCAATTGTTCTCGGTTATTTGATACCGCGCCGCGTCAACTCGCAGGGTCGCCATGTACGGATGGGACCGAGGAGCGTCAAATTAAAAGACGTGTTTAAAGTGAAACTGCATGTTTATTACTGACTCCGTTACCATTATGACTTACAATTATGAGGCTTATGAGGTATACAACATACCTATACTACAGCACACCAAAATTCGATTCCTGTTCAATTCGGCAAAAACGCAACGATAATTTTCCGGGAATCCATGTTTAATTAAGTTTTACTCCAATCCATACGAAATATATAGAAGGACCAAGATTTTTAAAATACTTTTGAAAAATTAACATTGGCGACCAAAGAGCAACACGGAGGGGAGTAGCCATAGCGTATTTTACCGATACAAAATAGTCTGTCATTTTTTGCGGGGGGAAATCTGTGCTACGCACACTTTCTCAAATTCACACACAAAAATAATCATCTGTCACTACGAAACTCACACTATACTAAATTAAAAATACACTCACATTTTCACACACACATAGAAACATTCTGTGTCATAACAGTATAATGATATGCCGCAACTACACTGACAAGTTTCGTACAGCCATGGTTGTAACAACTGTCGATACGCGTTATCGATAAACTCAAGTACTCGTTTAGGGAAATTATTTTTTAAAGTGATACAAAATTAAGACATTAATATAAAAATGGACTTTATTTATTGAAGTGAAACTTCTCTAGGCGCATGAGGGGTAAAATTTGAGCGACAGGTAACGCGGCAGCGTCATGACATTTAGTACTTGGATGGGTGACCGCCTGGGAACACCGCGTGACGTTAGCTTTCTGTTTTTTTTTCAACTAGTTTTTTTTAAATATTTTAAATTCATTTTTTTTTAATTAGTTTTTTAAATTAGTGTTAATTTCCAAAACCTTGTCCAACACAACCAGGAGCAAAAATAAAACCAACAAAAAAACTTTAATAATTGTAAGTTGCAGCGTTAAGTTTTTTTTTTTAATTAGTTTGCCAAAGAAGATTCACTTCTGACATGTGTAGTTTGTACGCATGCAATTATTTTATGTACAACAATAGTCATCATTTCAAAAATACAGTGTGACGTAAGAGTTGGTTTGGTGCCCTCGACTAATTTCCTTCTATTGTTCGCCAACACTTGAAAGTCAGAGGTATTGAAATTAATGATTGGAGCAAATGACACTATTTATTGTGGGCGTCTAATTTAGTCTGTTATTTAAAAAAAAACACGTATCCCTTAAATTTGGATTTTTAGGAAACCTGCCAAAAATTAATATAAAACATTATGGTCGAAGTTCACACTAAGTAATTCTAGTAAAATGTGTTAAGTATTGTTTTATATTTAACTAGCTTCTGCGCGCGACTTCGTCGGCGTGGACTCCGCTCCTATTGGTCTTAGCGGGATGATATATAGCCTATAGCCTTCCTCGATAAATGGGCTATCTAACACTGAAAGAATTTTTAAAATCAGCCTGGTAGTTCCAGAGATTACCGCGTTCAAACAAACAAACAAACAAACAACCAAACAAACAAACTCTTCGGCTTTATATATTAGTATAGATTTAATGCAATTTTATTATAAAACTATTTATATTAATAAAGTTCGCAATATAATATTTTAAATAAATCAAAATCTCAAAAATGTCTGTTTCCTTCTTTGCCTTTGCCATTTTTATCGATAACTATCTACAAACAAACCGGTTACAACACTAACCACTACTTTTCGGTAAGAGACTCGGATTAGTCGCTCGACCGATCCGCATATTGTATGAGGCAAGCGGCCGGTGTTAATAAACAAATCCGAAACAAGACGACCGATAATATTTTTAATTTTTAAGTTTAAAAAAGGTTAAAAAAAAGTATAAAGTAATAATGTGATTAAAAAATACTTTCATATGAAAGGTAATGGCATATTTTTGTTAATTTGACGTGGCAGATCACTTTTTGCAGCAAAAAACAGAACAATTCGGCATTTTTTGAAGGACGTTGTTTCCATAGCGCAACTAGATTCAGTCTAGTGAGCAGTACGGTTACAACTAGTTTTATTGTACGCATAGGACCGCGTGGACTTGTACTTTGACAGAGGGGAACGCCTGTGTATGGCTTCTCCCCTCCGTGTTGCTCTTTGTTGGCGACTATACTTTGTGCGTTGTAGCATGGTGCGGGTGACAGTTGCCAATATGACGTTGACTTCTGTCAATACACATTACTAGGGATGTGACACTATGTAATTCATTTTTATCACTGACGATATTTGCAGCATAAATCTAGTTCTGATAATTAGTGTTATGAAAATGTGTGTGTTATTCAGTTGTGCAATGTAACTACGGGTTGTTCATTAGATGTGTGGAATCAATTTATGGGGGTTTTGGGGGGAGGGGGGGGGGGAGGGAGGGTTACCCTCTGGTACCACTCCCACGATGCGAAAATCCATTAAAACGAAAATATCTATAAGTATAATTTTTACGTTAAAATCGTATAGAAACTTACCGAATAGTGTTACGCTTTACTGTGTATAGTTACGCTTTACTGTGTACGCTGCAGGAAATACATTCGTTCGTTTTTGCTCGCATTGCTCCGTTCGGCAGCTTTAAATACACTCACAATTTTAAAAACACTAAAAAAAATGTTTATGTAAAACGGCTATAAAGCAACAAGTGATACGAACTGAAACTGACAATAATATTAGTTGTCATAAACGTTTTCCTTACATTTTACACGTTTTAAAAGTATGCAATATTTCGTTTCACACTTAATAATTGTTAGTTAAAGTTACACATATTATATACGTGAAATGGCGGCAATTCTTTACAAATAATACTGAAAACTGAACTGACAAGTGACAATTAACACAGATGACCATAAACGCACACGTTCGTTTAGAAACTGCATCATCATAAACGTTTTCGTCTATGATACGT
Organism: Melitaea athalia; assembly: GCA_905220545.2. NCBI lineage: Eukaryota > Metazoa > Arthropoda > Insecta > Lepidoptera > Nymphalidae > Melitaea > Melitaea athalia. The sequence continues at coordinate 725,784 of CAJNAG020000002.1, forward strand.
AGTATCGTACGAATCGAGAGTATTACGAACTAACATAAATACATTATTTTTATTTAAATAACTGTATGTTTTATAACAAAAAAAATGACCCTAACCTATCTAATTTCAATATTAGACTGTTTACAAGCATATTTTTGTCACAGAAACAAAAAAAAATAACCCTAACCTATCTAATTTCAATATTAGACTGTTTACTGGCATATTTTTGTCACAGAAACAAAAAAATAACCCTAACCTATCTAATTTCAATATTAGACTGTTCACCGGCATATTTTTGTCACAGAAACAAAAAAAAAATAACCCTAACCTATCTAATTTCAATATTAGACTGTTTACCGGCATATTTTTGTCACAGAAACAAAAAAAAATAACCCTAACCTATCTAATTTCAATATTAGACTGTTCGCCGGCATATTTTTGTAACAGAAACAAAAAAAAAATAACCCTAACCTATCTAATTTCAATATTAGACTGTTCACCGGCATATTTTTGTCACAGAAACAAAAAAAAAATAACTCTAACCTATCTAATTTCAATATTAGACTGTTTGCCGGCATATTTTTGTCACAGAAACAAAAAAAAAATAACCCTAACCTATCTAATTTCAATATTAGACTGTTTACCGGCATATTTTTGTCACAGAAACAAAAAAAAAAATAACCCTTACCTATCTGATTTCAATATTAGACTGTTTACCGTCATATTTTTGTCACAGAAACAAAACAAAAAGTTCTAACCTATACACTATTATTATACATACAATTATTAATAGTAATTTATTTATAAATAAGTTTATAAATAAATTTTAATAGTAATTTTGTAATTCAGTAAAAATTATTAAAAATAAAACAATTTTTGAATACTTTTAAAACGTCTATGATGTAATGAAAACATCTATGATGATGTAGTTTCTAAACGAATGTGTGCGTTTATGGTCATCTGTGTTAATTGTCACTTGTCAGTTCAGTTTTCAGTATCATTTGTAAAGAATTGCCGGCATTTCACGTAAATAATAATTATGTGTAACTTTGACTAACAATTATTAAGTTTGAAACGAAATATTTAATACTTTTAAAACGTGTAAAATGTAGGGAAAACGTTTATGACAACTAATGTGTGCGTTAATAGTATTTATGTCGGTTTCAGTTCGTATCACTTGTAGCTCTATAGCCGTTTTACATAAACATTTTTTTTAGTGTTTTTAAAATTGTGAGTGTATTTAAAGCTGTCGAACGGAGCATGAATGCACTTCCTGCAGCGTACACCGTAAAGCGTAACTATACACAGTAAAGCGTAACACTGTTCGGTAAGTTTCTATACGATTTTAACGTAAAAATTATACTTAAAGATATTTTCGTTTTAATGGATTTTCGCATCGTGGGAGTGGTACCAGAGGGTAATTGACCCACCCTCCTCCCCCCTTTTCCCCCCTAAAACCCCATAAATTCATTCCACACATCTAATGAACAGCCTAACTACGTGTATAAACTTGTCAATATATATATTTTATGGCTACATAAAATCTTTGTACTATAAAACATGTAATCGAAATCGGATTTATGCTTTATGCCTTGTATGTGACACGTATTTATTGCTACTAGTGGTCGCCCAGGGGTCGAAATTCGACCATAATTAAAATTTTATATTAATAGAAAACCAAATAATTATGACAATAAAGAACCTTCTTTTAAATAATAATTTGACTACAGACTTTGACAATCAACAAAATAGTATAATATGCGTGTGTGCGTGTGGTAGTGTGTGTAATGCTATTTTTATTAATTTAATGTTTATTTTATGTATAATTTTGAAAAAATATTAGCATTCCGCACTCCTTCTCTATAAAAACTATACGAGTCAGCCTGTAATATCCCACTGTTGGGCATAGGCCTCTTCCCCATGTAGGAGAAGGATCGGAGCTTAATCCAACACGCTGCTCCAATGCGGGTTAGCGGATATATTCCTACTATGAGTAACGAACGCTATCAGGTGTAGATGATAACAACCGGGACCGACGGCTTAACGTGCTCTCCGAGGCACGGTGGGGAGACCCACAAGGACTGCACAAACACCCAGACCACGACATACATCTGTATGGCCAATACAAATGTTGTTGTGTGCGGGGATCGAACCCGCAACCGCCCGCGCAACAGCCAATCGCAATCCAGTGCTGTGACCGCTGCGCCAACGCGGCGTCGATATAAACTATAAGTGTGCGAAATTTCATACTTCTCCGTCCGCGCAATTTTCGTAAAAAGGGGTACAAAGTTTTTGCTTCACGTATTAATATATAGATTCCATTTACGGCAAATAAGATGTTGGCTCTATTACAAGAGGTCGCCAACAATGTTCAATCCGAAGACTGGTCGAAAGTTGTGAATAAAATAAAAAGGAACATTATGTCTGACTGGGATCGTGACATCCATATTGACAATATAATGGACTCATCTTTAATAAGTAATATCCGTCACGGATACAGATGATGAATTTAGAGACAATTCAGATGTTCCTGACTCTGATATGAGTTTAAACGAATAAAATCAATTTTAATAATTATAATACTACTACAATAATAATAGAATACTTTTTACAATAATAATTGAACTACGCCCAATATACGTTTTTTTTATTATAAAAAAATATCGACTATCTATCGTAGCAGTACATCCCATCACTAAGCACGTCTATGGCGTTACGTTATACGCATAACACTTTTCTCAATTTTTCTTTCCATTCAATTTTATTTGTAGACTAGAACATTCTGGTTGGGTTTAATTTAATTTACTACAGTAATTAATGATTTAGTGTATTACGAATGTGGTACAGGTGAAATACTAAGTCATAATTTGTAAATCGCGGCAACTTTCAAGAGTGAAACGAAACGTTACTGAAACTGTCACCCGCACCATGCTACAGCGCACGAAGTATAAACATAAAACAGATTACTATATAAGATCCAGAATCTGATATTGCAGTAGAAGTAACAGTGTCAGTGGAGGATGCAAGACGTGCTGAAAATGGTAAGTGGGCCCGTAATTTTAAACAAAATAGAATATTACGTTTTTCTTAACCTAACCTCAAATTGAACTTTTTGTTGTGTGCGTGAGGTCTTTTCGAAGACCAAGATTCCATTTGTTGAAAAAACATGTAATGGGCCCCGTAAACGATCAAACATGTTTGATCAAACTTCATGTTTCATATAACAAACATATTAAAAAAACCCGCAGCCCCGCACACGATCAAATAATTTGACAAACACGTTTGTCAAACAGAAATTTAATATGAAGTTTGATCAAATATTTGATCGTGTACGGGGCCCTTAACAAATCAACATTTTTTTAAATATTAATATAAATAGTTATTTATGATTTTGTTCTATTCAATTCCAATTATTTCTTGCGATAGTTGTATTCATGAGAGTTCGTATATTTTCATCGTTTCTAATACAATTTCTAACGAACTGAGTTTTTTATTCCAGATTTAGTATTTGCAATGGCACTTATGAATAGTGCATTCGAAAAAATGGCCGCAACGACTGTGATATCGTAGCAGGGAGATCATGCTCACCATACTGATAGTCGTATGCAAGCTATCTTTTCTATAAAACAAATTTGGGAAGACATAGCGGCAGTAATGAAGACAAAAATCCCATTCATAACTGGACCTTAGTGTTCAGCTAAAATGAGAAGTTTGAAATAATCTTACAAGAGTGTGAAAGACCACAACAATAAAAGTAGCAATGACGGGAGAACATGGCTGTTTTATGAAGTAAAAATATATTTTTATATTGGTTTTCTAAACTTATTTTCATTCTTAGATTAAATTATAGTTATGCTTTGTAGAGAATGGGACAAAATTTTCAATTCAAAAGCCTGGGCTTCTCCGGTTGCCGTGGCTTCTACGTCAGGAGTCTCTTCAAAAAGAATTAAGGAATCAGAGGGCAAAGTGTGATCCGGTATGTTAATTAATTTAATTTCTAAGCAGTTAATTTAACTAGTTGTAACTCTAAATTTGATAGACATTTTTCATTTCTCAGATTCATCTTCCATCAAGAAAACTAAAGAAAGCATGGTCTCTCTCGAAAAAGAGACTCCGGCAAAAAAATTGGAAGTGGAGGTAGGGCATGCGAAACTCCATAAAGAGCGCGAAGGAATGGAAAGGGAAATAGATAGAGTCCTGACATTACTGACTAAATTTGTTGGTAAGAAATAATTATCTATCTATATTATTCGGAAAATTTATTTATTTATTTATTGGTTTACCAGCAGTTATTACACTAAAACATTCATTACAAAACAGAACATACATTATGCTTAAACTAAGTGCACAACTCATGTAGGTAAACACCACATGGATATAATTAAACACAACTCAGTATACAAAACATAAAATAAGTTATCCAAAACAGTGATTAAACAAATGCTACAAAACTGACATGAAGTACATCTATCTAACGTCAACGTCAAGTCGTAACATCTATATATCTAGCACAACGACTAGTAGATGGTAAATCGAAAGCAAGATTATGGACTCGGCTCCTAAAATGCGGAAATGTTGTACCAAATATATCGATCTGTTTGATGTAGTGATTGTATATTTTACTTAGCCGTAAAACTGGCGAGTTTGTGCCCAAAACTGATCTTCGAAAAGGAGGATACAGGAGCATAATTGGTTTTCTGGGATATTTGCGAGGGATATTGAAATTAAATTTTGACAATAGTTCAGGACAGTCAATAATGATTATGTAGTAATTTAAACAAAAGTAATAAATCGGATGAGTTCCTTCGCTTCTCTAATGAATGCATTTTGAAATGTTTCAGGCGTTTCAAATAGCTAGGTTGTTTTTTAGCAACACCGGTAAAGTAGGCTAGATGGTACACAAATCGCTTTTGGATTCGCTCGATTCTTAGGCTATGTGTTGCATAATGAGGCCGCCAAGCTAGGACGCAATATTCAAGTATGCTTCTTACAAGACTATTATAATTTTAGTATTTGGAGAGCAGAATGATTTTACGTTTCTAATAAGAAAGGAGGATGGGCAAAAATGTATGGAGCTTGGTCCAAAAAATTTTTTTACTGGGCCCAGAGTTGGCACTACCGCTGTTTGGCACATCACGTACGTTTATCTCTCTGAGTTGAACCTCATTGAATTCTAACCTGTAGTTCCTGAGTTATACTACAGTTAATAAAATTATAAAAATGCATACTAAATAAAAAAATAAAATAATTCTTATGATAGACTTGACTTTGACTTTAAATATTTTATACAACGGGGATATTCCTTTAGATTTAAATGATAGTGTGCGAGAAAAATTGTTCTTATTTGGTGACTTTATTTAAACCAAAAAATCAAGCCCGCTCAGGTAGTGCTACTGGGTGGGTACCAGTGGTTTCTGAGATATGCACGATATGACGCCGTTAGTATACCCTGCAGCATTTTTAGACTCTGTTATTGTAGATGATGAAAATATATAATAACTGAAATAAAAATAAATAAAAATGTCTGCGTTTTAATGTACTCATCTACCAAATTCGTACCTACTTTCGGATCTATTTTATTCATTATTTCTTTTTCTGTAGGTTGGATTGTTACGATTCCATATAAAGAAATGGTCCGTATATAAAACTCTTTTGAATGCACTACGTGCCAACCCTGGGGACAGACTTTTGTATCTTTGGGCCAATTTGCCCATTCTCCTTTTAGATGCTTTTTTCACAACATTATCAATATGAGGAACAAAAGTTAGCTTGAAGTCAAGCATTACACCCAGGTCTTTAACAGTGTCTACGTGACTAAGACTTATGTCATGTAAATAATTGTTATGTATCTATATTATTAGGAAACTTGGTGCCTCAGAAGTCGCGACTGCAGCAAGATCAATTCCTTTGAAATGTGGTGTTGGCGAAGACTACTCCGAATCCCTTGGACTGCCATGCGGACAAACAAGTCTATTTTACAAGAGCTCAACATCACCGAGAGGCTCTCAACGATCTGCATGGAGCGGGCCCTTACCTTCTTCGGGCACATTATGCGGTCTCCCAAGCATAGTCTCGAGAAGCTCATACTACTGGGTCAAGTTGAAGGAAAATGCGCCAAAGGGAGGACACCAGCAAGATGGTCCGACGTCATCAGGAATGCAGTGGGAGGCAGCTTGCATCGTGCAACACATGCTGCTTACAATCGCCTTCAATGGAGACATGTCATTCGTGGTCGCGATCCTCATCATTACGAGGAAGTAAGAATTATTAGAAATAAAATAATAATATTAAGTATTGATTGGTTTTTAATTTTAACTTTGATCTTAATTGAATTTTAGTAGTGATTAGATTTTAATTCTGATTTCATTATTATTAAGAAGTAATTTAATAGATTAATTTTTTTTTTGTTTTACATACGCTTCAGCCTGTAATATTCCACTGCTAGGCATTTAGGCCTCCCCATGGAGGAGAAGGATCAGAGCTTAATCCACCACACTGCTCCAGTGGGGGTTGGCGGATTGTTTTACATGTTAAGAGATTTCATTACCATTTTTGAAAAACTAAGAATCTATTGTTTTCTAATGTTTACGCGAAATTTACTCATTAAAATGAAACAACTTTTACGGATTTTATCGCGGAGGACATCCCTCCCGTGACCATGGTTGGTGTAAAGTATCCGAAACGTCGGGAAATTAAAAAACTTAATAAACCGCGAGAAAATCCGTAAAAGTTGTTTCATTTCAATAACTAAGAATCTATATTATTCTGATTTAATATTGATATTAAACTATTAATATAGTGCAAAATAGTCCAATATTGTTGAAATTATTGTTGGAACTTGAAATTAAAAATTTCAATTCAATAAAAATAAAAAATTGTACTTATTATTTATTTACAGAAAAAAAAAATACAATTTATGCGATAAAGATATTATTGTTAAAATATACATCAAATGAAACAAGTAATGCCATCTATTGTTTAAGTAGTAAAGTTTTATTTTTAGTATGATATAATTTATAATCTGTTTGTCAATTGCATATTGTACGACATGACTGTTTCCTGTTTCCTGTAGTATTGAAATATAGTTCGCTGTTCGCCACCATTGTGATAAGGTTATTGTGTCTACTCCTGCATCGTTATAATTAATAGGTTATGGGCCCAGTCACATTTTTTTTAATTTAAAAGTCATAATTAGTTGGCCGAGTAATAATAGTGTACAGTGGAAGATTACGAAGTTCAGAAGTTGTGATCACGGTCGTGAACTTTGACTTTGTATCCGTGCAACACGGCGTGGTTGAAAAATGGCTTCTAGTACGAGCTCATTTATTACAAATATACCGAAGTTGAAAGGTCGGGAAAATTATAGTGAGTGGGCGTTTGCGGCCGAGAATCTGTTAGTCCTCGAAAGAAAGACTAATTTCCTTAAAACTGAAGGAGTTGGAGCTAACATGGCGGACGACGCCATGACGAAAGCCAAGTTGATTTTAACAATAGATCCGTCGTTATATGTACATATTAAGAGCGCCTTGACTACTAAAGAACTATGGCAGAAATTACAACAAATGTTTGATAACTGTGGTTTTTCGAGAAGAATCATGTTGAGAAATTTAATTTCAATACGTCTCGAAACTTCAGATTCAATGACAAGTTACATTACACAAATTATTGAAACGGGGCAGAAATTATCAAGAACTGGGTTTTTAGTGAATGACGAGTGGATTGGCTGTTTAATGTTGGCGGGATTGCCCGAAAAATACTTCCCTATGCTCATGGCCATCGAACATTCCGGAATCGCCATTACGGCGGATGTCGTAAAGTCAAAATTATTAGACATGTCCGGAAATGTTCGTTCGTGGGCTCATCCAGACTGACCTAGGTCAGTCCGGGTACGGGTCTTAGGCTCACGCCTCTCCTCCCGAGCTTTTCCTCACAGGGGGAACTTCGCCCCCTGGGTCTTGTGTTTAGGCCCGCCGGGCCAGGGCCATACCTACAGCGTAGGCTATGGCCTTAATCAATGGTTTTCATGCGGTTGTCAGATGGTTGTTACTATGTCTTCTTCTTCTTGTACGGGTACTCGTAGACACCCGTGGGGGTCCCAGGTGTCTTGTTCGTCGCGATCTTCGATGTCGTCGCCACCAGCGGTGATGTTGGGAGTCGGCGGTGACAGCAGGAGCTCGCGAGGTAGGGAACGACCGTCTGGAGGCCTGGCGTGTAGAGGTGCTATACCGTGGAGGTGTGTGCACGCGCTCCTGTCCGCGCGAGCGAACATAGCGCGTGCAAGGCGACGCACGTACTCCTCCACGGTGGGCGTCTTGGTGTCGCGGTGTATGACGTCGTTCCTGACGTACCTCGGAGCTCCTACTATCATACGTAGGCATCGGTTCTGCTGGACTTGGAGCCGTCTGGCCTGGCTCGCCGAGCAGAGGGCGTACCAGGCTGGGGCCGCGTACGTCAGACGCGAGCGGACGTAGGCTCCGTAGACCTTCAGTTTGGTGTTCATAGGTAGTCTGGAGGTGAGCACGGAGTAGAGTTTCGACCGGGCCGCCACTGCGTGGTTGACCGCCTGGTTGACGGTCGGTACCATGCGCAGCCTCCGGTCGATGTGACACCCCAGATACCTTACTGAGGTCCTCCACTCTACGTCCTGGCCTCGGAGCTTGAGCTGGCGCAGCGGCCTGGAGCCGCCGGTAAGCAGAGCGGCCGTCTTCCCAACGTTGACGGCCATCCTCCACTTATCCAGCCATGCCGGGAGCAAGTCCAGCAGACGCTGCATCCTGTTGGTGGCGACGATCTGATGGTACGATGTTGCGAAGAACGCGCTGTCGTCCGCGTACAGGGCCAACAACACGTCCTCTTCCCCTTCGCGCAGTCGGTCTTCTAGTGTTGGGATGTCGTCCGTATACGCCGCGTATAGGCGCGGCGACAGACAGCTGCCCTGGGGTACTCCAGCCCGGATGGGATGCGGCTGGGAATCCGCGCCCTCCACCGAGACGTAAAAGCTACGGCCTTCCAGGAACGACGCCACTACTCGCACAAGCGCGGGCGGTGTCGTCGTGTTGATCACCTTAGCCAGGAGTCCGGCGTGCCACACACGATCAAAGGCCTTCTCCATGTCGAGAAAGACCCCGACCGTGCAGTGCCGGTTGTTGAGCTCACTGGCCAGGTGATTGAGGACTCTCGCCAGCTGGAGCGTCGACGAGTGGCCGCCGCGAAACCCGAACTGTTCCTCGCGCACTGGGAGGTGCGGCGCGAGTCTTCGCAGCAGCAGACGCTCGAACAGCTTGGCGATGTGCGAGAGTAGCGTGATCGGCCGGTAGCTTCCAGGGAGGCGGCGGTCCTTCCCAGGCTTGGGGAGGACGATGACCTTCCCTGTTTTCCACGTCTCGGGGAAGTGACCCGTCTGGAGTATCCCGTTATAGAGCCTCGTGAGCGCCGCGAGGCACCCTATGGGCAGCTGCATCAACGCGGCGATGGTGATCCCGTCGGCACCGGGCGCCTTCCGCCTGGGTAGGCGGGAGATTGCCCTCCGTAGCTCAGACAGGGTGATGAGTTCACCACCCCGGAGCGCCGGAGCGGGCGCCGACAGGAAGTTTTCCACTTGCTCGTGGACCGCCGCGTGATGACGGACGACATCTTCTTCTTCTGTATTGGCAGGGTTGGGGGTGAACTGCCCCTCCATGTACTCTGCCAGGATCTCGGCTCTTTCCTTGGCAGAGTAAACCCTGTTACCTGCTCGGTCCATGAGCGGGTAAATCGGTGTGTCTGCTCCTGTTAATTTTCTGCAGAGGCTGTATAGGGTTGTCTCGTGCTCAGTCGCTCGATCGATGGTGGCCTCCCAGTTGTCGTCATCGAGAGCGACGAGCGCGCGCCTCACCTCCTCTGCAAGCCGGTTCAAGTCATGCTTCACCCTCGGGCAGCGTGTGCGTGCCCAGAGCTGGCGGAGCTGGCGCTTCTTCCGCATTTTGTCGCGGAGTGAGCTCGGGAGTCGGTCCCTGTTGCCCGTCGGTGGGCCTTGCGTTGTTGTTGCTACTTCTTTGGCTGTTTGAAGTGCGCTGGTGATCTGCGTGGTCACGGTTTCGACGTCGGCGGGCGTCGTAACAGGGACGGTGAGCTCGAACTCCGCGAGTGCAGCGGTGTAGCGCTCCCAGTCGACCCGCGATCTGGGACTGCGGGGGACTGTGCAGCCTCGCTGGAGGGCGAGCGTTACTTGAATCGGCAGGTGCTGCGTGTTGAGGTCGTACACCACCTCAACATCGACAGGTGTGGTCAGTCCGTTGAGCAGCACTATGTCCAGTACGTCCGGCTGGAGCCGAGGGTTAGTCGGTATATGGGTCGGCGCTCCTGGACCCATAATCCCGTAGCCGTGACGTTCGCTGTCCTCGAACAGTCGCCTTCCGGTCGGGGTGATGGTGCGAGAGCCCCAACTGGGGTGCTTCGCATTGAGATCGCCCACGACTAGTGTAGGCTTCTGTGAGCTGAAGAGCGTCTGGACATCAGTGCTGTGGAATGTAAGTCCGGGTGGCTTGTAGGCGGCATACAGTAGGATTTCTTCGTCCCCTGCGTGCACCCTCACGCCCTGTGTACGCATGGACGTGTACGGTGCATGCTCCACCTCCTCGTGTACGATGTCCCTTCTCACCAGGGCCGGAAATGAAGATTCGACAGAAACAACTGCGTTGTATTCTAGAGGGCGCCAGCATGTCAACCATAGATCGAAGCAGGGTTGCCAGATGTACGATTTAAATCGTACTCATACGATTTTTTTGCGTTTTTACTCATGTACGATCGCTAGACCAAGATCGTACGCAAAATGTACGATTTTTTATATACCTATTACCAGTAAACATTTCATAATGAAACAAATGTCATCCACCGGCAAGCATGACTTTCGGGGAATTCTCCAACTACCTAACGTGTGACTAGATGTTTTACTTGAATGAAGACTCTTTAAATAACCATGTATTATGGTTATTTAAATTGTGTGGTGGCATGTAAGACTGTATTTGTTTGCATTCTTACGAAACTCTCCTTGGTAATAATTGCAACTTGTCAAAAACCTAATATTTTGGATAAAATTTATTTAACTATGAATACTGACATTTTTTGGGGCGAAATTATAAATTACTGGCTCAATTTGCTTTAAATTTGTTATGTTTGTTTGGAAATTATAAAACACTGGCAAAATTTGCTTTAAATTTGTTATGTTTGCCCCATTCTAGACGATTTAAATCTTTGATTCTAGTGCAGATTGTGAACGAGCATTCAGCGAAGTTAATTTAATCAAAACAAAACTTACAAACAGTTTATCCAATGGTAGACTTAGGCACATTATTAGCCAAGCAAATTAATAAGAAGGAACGAAACAAAAAAAATTATTCTTTTGTAAAAAAATATTACCACAGAAAATTTGTATTAATCTGACAAATAGTTTTACTGCATTTGTTTTCTAAAACTAAACGAATTTTGATAATTTATAATAAAAACTTAGTACTTAAAAGGCTGTACGATCTTTTTATTTCAAAACTTCCTTGGAATACGATTTTTTTGTAGTTGGCGTACGATCACACTTTTTTTGCATCTGGCAGCCCTGGATCGAAGTCGTTCAATAAAACGTATCAAGATGGCGAACTGTCAGATGTCAAATATAGCAAAAAGAAAATCAAGTGTTATCGTTGCAAACAGATCGGGCACTACAAAAATAAGTGTACACAATGGCCGCGTTCCAGATGACAATCCCAACGCTCTAGGGGCGTTTCACCTAAAGCCCTCGGTCGTTCCAAGCGGATGTTTGACGTCATAGACAGGGGGGGTACACTCTATGTAATCGATCAAAGCGGCATCTGGTGATTGTTTGGTGTCGATTTGTGGTAAAACAGTTCTGTAATTAAGCATTATTTTTATAGATGTCGCTTCTACTCGTATCAAATTGTTGATAAATATGGATGTTGCCACTTGTTATAGTATATTGCGCTTAAGGGTGTTTATAAAACTACCTTTACTGGGCCTACAGATACAAATTAAAAATTTAATCACTTTTAAATACATAAAATACATTTGAAATGAATTGAAGTTCAAAAAATCAATTATATACCCTATATAAATGTAATTGGCGGTTCTTTCAACTAAATAAATACAAAATATGTGGGAAATGAAAATAATAATCTAGCAATATTAAAAAACTAAAACGAACACGAAGTTTTTGAATTTTGACATTTAATATGTGAAAAAAGAATAAGATAGGTACTTTTGTACCAAAACTATTTGTAATTATATTTTATTGTAAATAACTATGTAGAATGTTTATTAATAAAGTATTGTACATTTAAGTAATTTGATGACTGCAAATTTTCAAAAGTGAAAACGATTTTCAAGTGTGTAATCCGATGAGCTCTCGTTTTGAATTTAAATTCATATCAGTTTTTGTTTGATATTGTTGAGTTTTAGGTTGTTTTTGTGTTTTTGGTACGTTTGTGTTTTATATGAACTATAAAAATAAATGATATTATGTTTTAATCTATTGTTTTATTTTAAACTGTTCTTACTTTTTCTTTATTATGTAAATATCATATCTATCATCAGGTTTGCTAAACATAAAATCCATTACATAAATCACTCCTTTTGCGGGACTGATTTGTAATAGATTTTATTACTTTAACAAACCTGATTCGATACAGGAAAACTAATTAAATAAAATAACTAAGGTACGTATAATAGGTAGGTACTTATATATACCTATATATAGGTTATGGCATCGTAGTTTGCACCAAACATCCACCAGAGGCGCTACTTTCCATACTTGCAAAAAAAATAGCGGAGTTGGCTCTCTTTTCCCGTATAGTTATTGTACTCTGTGGTCATAGATGACGTCACTGCTCGCGACCGCAGAACGCTCGCTTCGCACCAACCCCACCCCAGCCTGCGAATTTGGGATATATATAAAAATAAAAATACGCATAGATGTATTTTTAATAGCACTTCTCAGAAATGTTAATTATATAAATAACACCCCCGTAGTTTATGAATAAAAAATAGGTAAAGATCGCGCATCTTATACGGTCGATATCTCCTCGGATACCTAAAATTCGGTACTTCTTATAATCTATAAAAACTGCACCCTGCTTAAATCTAATTGCACCATCAATAAAAATACATGAAATGCAATATTAATTGCAAAAAGTTAATAAAACTCAATTTATCAATTGCCGACAGTGTTGCCAACTTTATTTTTCAGAAGATCGTACCATATCCTAGAAAAGATCGTATTTTGCCTATATTTCAAGGAAAAAAATCGTACGTAATGAAATTTCAATAAAACAACGTAAATAATTTTAAAACGGAATGCTATTATAATTTTGATTCAATATTTATCATTTAGGGAACATGAATCAACATTTAATATTAAGAATTTTTATATTTTTAGATATGAGAAAAGTTACATAGGTATATTCTCAAACTCAGATGAAACCGTGATTAGGTGTCATTTACCTAGATATCTAGATTAGTCCAGTCAAATTACGGCTGAAAATGGGTTAAAAAAAACACGAAATACCGCAGTTTGGCGATGGGTCTATAGGAGGGGTGTACTCTTAGCATAAATTCTAATGAGGGGTTCTCCGAAGGTCAGCTCAAGATAATTTAGATGAAAACGCGTTTAATTCGATATCTCGAGAATGGTTAGTGTTAGGCAAAAAATTATAGAGACCTTTTCTCTTCTAAACTAAATTTACTAACTTTTTTATCTGAAACTTTTTTTTATCATCAATACTTTTCAGCTTATTACTTCCGAAAGGCAGAAATTTTAATTTATTTCTCCCTATTTTTCATTTTTCGCCATTTTCTCCCCAACCGTTCAATTTTATGAAATTTAACCTATTATCAAAGTTGTAGATCCTTTAATTATGAACAACTTTTTCCTAAAACTTTTTTTCTAACACCAAAAGTAGAAACCCGCGCGAGCGAAATGCGCGCCATTGTCACGACGCGTATTCACAGACACACCGTCGCTTGCATTTGTGCGGTTAAGGAACATCTGTTCCTCGACTTTCGTACCTGGGGTAACCGTTGTCCTATGGAATCTATTTTCTACAAGATAAAGTTTCTACAAGATAAAGTATCAAAATAAATGATCATGGAATACTTTAATATTTCTTTCAAGTATACTTACTGATGTCGATGATATTGCATCATTGGCACGGATCTCACTCGGTAAAGCAAGACATAACTCCAAAAATATTGGTGTTAGAAAAAAAGTTTTAGGAAAAAGTTGTTCATAATTAAAGGATCTACAACTTTGATAATAGGTTAAATTTCATAAAATTGAACGGTTGGGGAGAAAATGGCGAAAAATGAAAAATAGGGAGAAATAAATTAAAATTTCTGCCTTTCGGAAGTAATAAGCTGAAAAGTATTGATGATAAAAAAAAGTTTCAGATAAAAAAGTTAGTAAATTTAATTTAGAAGAGAAAAGGTCTCTATAATTTTTTGCCTAACACTAACCATTCTCGAGATATCGAATTAAACGCGTTTTCATCTAAATTATCTTGAGCTGACCTTCGGAGGACCCCTCATTAGAATTTATGCTAAGAGTCAGGGCCGGACCGTGAGTTTAGGGGGCCCTGGGCTAATACTACTTAGGGGCCCCCCTAATTTGACCACGATTGAGATGCATGTGTAATGACAGCCGAAGATTTTAACTGTCACTTCGAAGTATCAACACTTGAACGTAGACTTGAATTAAATGAATTGAAAAGGTTTGATTAATCGTAGGATTCGCCTATTTTTAGGGCTCCGTAACTCAAAAGGAAAAAACGGAACCCTTATAGGATCAATTTGTTGTCCGTCTGTCAGTCAAGACACTTTTTCTCAAGAATGCGTGGAGGTATCAAGCTGATATGCATATCAAATACTCAGGTCTACTGTCCCTTGAAACTGTGAAAAAATCAAACTTCTAAGCCAAGGCAATCAAAAGATACAGCCGTTTATACTTCGACAAATCGACACTCGCAAGGGAATCAAAACCTACAGTGTACTTCCCGTGAACTCAGAATCTTGAAATTTGGTACGAAGCAACGTCTTATAGCACAGATAAAGGGAAAGTTGCGAAAAGTATACATTTTTAGTTCAATCATATTATAATAAAAATGTTTAATTTTTTTTTTACTATTACCCCTTTTCTCATAAACGCGTAAAGGTCGTAAATTAAAATTTATATCAAATACGCAAGTCTATAATACTCCAGTCAAATAAGACTTTGAAGGTTACAAAAATTTGCATAGAGCTAAAAATTGGTATGAATGATAAGAATACTATTAGGTATAAATGAATTGTGAAAAGTCCCCATCAATCCCCCTTGTGAAATTTTTTTTATTGATGGTGAAACTTTGCAAAAATAGGTTTTTTTCGTTTTTTAGCTAAACAGTGAGTTTTACAGCAATAATAGTCCAGATAAAAATTGTAGATCATCCGATTCTCTACAAAAAATGTATCTACACTTTTTTTCATAAGTATTGCCATTTCCCTGATACAGCGGTTCAAAGAACTGAAAAAAATTATTTTATTTGTAATATGCACGTTTCATCAATGGCGTCAGCAATACCAAGTTCTTTAAATATTATTATTGTTAAAGCTAACTGAAGTAATGTTTGAGCTCAAATAGCTCTCGCGTATGCATGACCGCTGAGCATTTTATCTAATGACCCAGGTGAATAAATCAAAGAAAGTATTTCTTTTGTGCCACATGATGTAACCAATCGCTCCAAGAAATGATATAATTAAATGAAATCCTCCGAGCCTGATTATGATTTTCGATAATTCAGACCCTTCAGGTGCAGCTAAGATGATTTCTCGAGCTTTTGCATACAGAGGCTGATCATGACCATAACGTTTTGCATTTTCTGAAGCACAAAGTAAAGTGATGTATATGGTATTGTTGTAATTAACTAATTACTAGCTGGTTGATGAATAAACGGTAAAAATGAAATTTTCGATGTTGAAAAAGTCATAATATTAATTGTTAAATTTAATGTTCATTAAAACCATTCCAACCGGAATTGATAGATTTCTCCATTTGCCATAGAACCATATCACGTCGACTTTTTTGAGTAAAGATACTGAAAAGCCTGAATAAAGTATGAAGGAAAGTTTTGATTTAACTGTATAGCTACAAACACTAAACTTAGATAGTGATTTAATTTGATTTTGTTTCGAGTGTAACGTATTTCGTGTATAGTTGGTGGAGCTATTTATGCAAACAATCATAGTCGTTGAATGAAAATAGCTATAGTTACAAAAATCACTACTTTTATAATGACGCCGACCAAGTCACTGGTTTCGTTACGTTTCTTGAAAAATGACGTAACGACCCCCGTCTAGCTACTTACGACTAACAGTATTTTGCTGAGTATGAGACCTTTGAAACGGAGCAGGTATACGAGCATCGCCACGCTGACAATTAAATGGGAGACAGTTTTTACTCAAGGCTATGTATCTAAATGAAAATAGGGGCAGAGTTTTTGACGTTCATTTATATTCTAAGAATTTTATAATTTGTGTGTATAAGACAAAGGGACTCATATTTTTACTCGTATAACGGTTCAAAAATGTATATAAAAGTACATCAACGTGCATATCTATACTAATGTTATAAAGAGGAAAGATTTGTATTTTTGTGTGTATGTTTGTAATGAATAAACTCAAAAACTACTGGACTGATTTAAAAAATTCTTTTATCATTTGAAAGCTTAGTTATCCTTATGTAACATAGGCTACTTTTTATCCCGGGAAATAATAGGTTCCCACCGGAAATTGTTTGCGCAAACGGGTGAAAGCCGTTGAGAACAGCTAGTTACGAATAAAATATTTTTTTCAGTTCTTTGAACCGCTGTATCACGGAAATGGCAATACTTATGAAAAAAAGTGTAGATAGGTACATTTTATGTAGAAAATTGGATGATCTACAATTTTTGTTTGAACTATATTTTTGCTGTAAAACTCACCGTTTAGCTGAAAAACGCGAATAACCTATTTTTGCCAACTTTCGGCATCAATAAAAAAAAATTCACAAAGGGGATTGATGGGGACTTTTCAAAATTCATTTATAATAGTATTCTGAACATTCATACCAATTTTAGCTCTATGGAAATTTTTGTAACCTTCCTTCTATTTTAAGGACTAATTTAACTGGACTATAATACCTTTAAGCTGTAACAAAATCATACTTCTATCTCAACGTCATCAAAAGAAACAGCAATTTAAGCCGCATATTTTGAAACTCGCATCTATACTCATAAGGGAATCAAAACCTACAGGGTACTTAGCGTGAACTCAGAATCTTGAAATTTGGTACGAAGCAACGTTTAATAGCTAAGTTTTAGTTAAATCATGTAATAAAAATATGTTAATTAATTTAAAAATTACTACCCCTTTTCTCATGAACGCATAAAGAGAATAAAATGAAATTCATATAAAATACTCAAATCTATAATACCTTTAAGCTGTAACAAAATCCAACTTCTATGTCAACGCAATGAGAAGAAACAACAATTTAGCCACATTTTTGAAACTCGCAACTACTCGCAAGGGGATCAAAACCTACAGGGTACTTCCCGTGAACTCAGAATCTTGAAATTTAGTACGAAGCAACTTCTTATTGTACAGATAAAGGGAACATTGCAAACATCATTAATTTTTAGTTACATCATATTATAATAAAAATATTTTTAATAATTTTGTCTGTACGGAACCCTCGGTGCGCGAGTCCGACTCGCACTTGGCTGGTTTTTATTGACTTTGACTTGACTTAACTGGGGGCCCCTTGAATCCACGGGGCCCTGGGCTTAAGCCCAAAAAGCCATATGGTAGATCCGGCCCTGCTAAGAGTACACCCCTCCTATAGACCCATCGCCAAACTGCGGTATTTCGTGTTTTTTTAACCCATTTTCAGCCGTAATTTGACTGGACTAATCTAGATATCTAGGTAAATGACACCTAATCACGGTTTCATCTGAGTTTGAGAATATACCTATGTAACTTTTCTCATATCTAAAAATATAAAAATTCTTAATATTAAATGTTGATTCATGTTCCCTAAATGATAAATATTGAATCAAAATTATAATAGCATTCCGTTTTAAAATTATTTACGTTGTTTTATTGAAATTTCATTACGTACGATTTTTTTCCTTGAAATATAGGCAAAATACGATCTTTTCTAGGATATGGTACGATCTTCTGAAAAATAAAGTTGGCAACACTGTCGGCAATTGATAAATTGAGTTTTATTAACTTTTTGCAATTAATATTGCATTTCATGTATTTTTATTGATGGTGCAATTAGATTTAAGCAGGGTGCAGTTTTTATAGATTATAAGAAGTACCGAATTTTAGGTATCCGAGGAGATATCGACCGTATAAGATGCGCGATCTTTACCTATTTTTTATTCATAAACTACGGGGGTGCTATTTATATAATTAACATTTCTGAGAAGTGCTATTAAAAATACATCTATGCGTATTTTTATTTTTATATATATCCCAAATTCGCAGGCTGGGGTGGGGTTGGTTCGCTTCGCCCCTAAAATATACGTGGGTCGAAGTCATAGATATAATAAAAAGGTCGAAGTTGGCTTTCACAACTGTCAATGTCAAATTGTGAATGTTATGAATATGAATATTGATGTTAAGCACAGAGTACATTGTAATAGTAGATGTTAAGGTTATCACTAAATTCGATTCCTGTTCAATTCGGCAAAAACGCAACGATAATTTTCCGGGAATCCATGTTGAATTAAGTTTTACTCCAATCCATACGAAATATTTAAAAGGACCAAGATTTTTTAAATAATACTTTTGAAAAATTAACATTGGCGTCTAAACATATAACAGATTACTATATTAGATTCAGAATCTGATATTGCAGTAGAAGTAACAGTGTCAGTGGAGGATGCAAGACGTGCTGAAAATGGTAAGTGGGCCCGTAATTTTAAACAAAATAGAATATTACGTTTTTCTTAACCTAACCTCAAATTGAACTTTTTGTTGTGTGCGTGAGGTCTTTTCGAAGACCAAGATTCCATTTGTTGAAAAAACATGTAACAAATCAACATTTTTTTAAATATTAATATAAATAGTTATGATTTTGTTCTATTCAATTCCAATTATTTCTTGCGATAGTCGTATTCATGAGAGTTCGTATATTTTCATCGTTTCTAATACAATTTCTAACGAACTGAGTTTTTTATTCCAGATTTAGTATTTGCAATGGCACTTATGAATAGTGCATTCGAAAAAAATGGCCGCAACGACTGTGATATCGTAGCAGGGAGATCATGCTCACCATACTGATAGTCGTATGCAAGCTATCTTTTGTATAAAACAAATTTGGGAAGACATAGCGGCAGTAATGAAGACAAAAATCCCATTGATAACTGAACCGTAGTGTTCAGCTAAAATGAGAAGTTTGAAATAATCTTACAAGAGTGTGAAAGACCACAACAATAAAAGTAGCAATGACGGGAGAACATGGCTGTTTTATGAAGTAAAAATATATTTTTCTATTGGTTTTCTAAACTTATTTTCATTCTTAGATTAAATTATAGCTATGCTTTGTAGAGAATGGGACAAAATTTTCAATTCAAAAGCCTGGGCTTCTCCGGTTGCCGTGGCTTCTACGTCAGGAGTCTCTTCAAAAAGAATTAAGGAATCAGAGGGCAAAGTGTGATCCGGTATGTTAATTAATTTAATTTCTAAGCAGTTAATTTCACTAGTTGTAACTCTAAATTTGATAGACATTTTTCATTTCTCAGATTCATCTTCCATCAAGAAAACTAAAGAAAGCATGGTCTATCTTGAAAAAGAGACTCCGGCAAAAAAATTGGAAG
Source organism: Melitaea athalia (assembly GCA_905220545.2). Taxonomy (NCBI): domain Eukaryota; kingdom Metazoa; phylum Arthropoda; class Insecta; order Lepidoptera; family Nymphalidae; genus Melitaea; species Melitaea athalia. Next base: position 745,640 of record CAJNAG020000002.1, read on the forward strand.
TGGAGGTAGGGCATGCCAAACTCCATAAAGAGCGCGAAGGAATGGAAAGGGTAATAGATAGAGTCCTGACATTACTGACTAAATTTGTTGGTAAGAAATAATTATCTATCTATATTATTAGGAAAATTTATTTATTTATTTATTGGTTTACCAGCAGTTATTACACTAAAACATTCATTACAAAACAGAACATACATTATGCTAAATCTAAGTGCACAACTCATGTAGGTAAACACCACATGCATATAATTAAACACAACTCAGTATACAAAACATAAAATAAGTTATCCAAAACAGTGATTAAACAAATGCTACAAAACTGACATCAAGTACATCTATCTAAAAAGCACAACGACTAATAGATGGTAAATCGAAAGCAAGATTATGGACTCGGCTCCTAAAATGCGGAAATGTTGTGCCAAATATATCAATCTGTTTATGTAGTGATTGTATATTTTACTTAGCCGTGAAACTGGCGAGTTTGTGCCCAAAACTGATCTTCGAAAAGGAGGATACAGGAGCATAATTGGTTTTCTGGGATATTTGCGAGGGATATTGAAATTAAATTTTGACAATAGTTCAGGACAGTCAATAATGATTATGTAGTAATTTAAACAAAAATAATAAATCGGATGAGTTTCTGCGCTTCTCTAATAAATGCATTTTGAAATGTTTCAGGCGTTTCAAATAGCTAGGTTGTTTTTTAGCAACACCGGTAAAGTAGGCTAGATGGTACACAAATCGCTTTTAGATTCGCTCGATTCTTAGGCTATGTGTTGCATAATGAGGCCGCCAAGCTAGGACACAATATTCAAGTATGCTTCTTACAAGACTACTTATTATAATTTTAGTATTTGGAGAGCGGAATGATTTTACGTTTCAAATAAGAAATTTTAGATGCTTTCTTCACAACATTATCAATATGAGGAACAAAAGTTAGCTTGGAGTCAAGCATTACACCCAGGTCTCTAACAGTGTCTACGTGACTAAGACTTATGTCATGTAAATAATTATTATGTATCTATATTATTAGGAAACTTGGTGCCTCAGAAGTCGCGACTGCAGCAAGATCAATTCCTTTGAAATGTGGTGTTGGCGAAGACTACTACGGAGGACATCCCTCCCGTGACCTTGGTTGGTGTAAAGTATTCGAAACGTCGGGAAATTAAAAAACTTAATAAACCGCGATAAAATCCGTAAAAGTTGTTTCATTTCAATAACTAAGAATCTATATTATTCTGATTTAATATTGATATTAAACTATAAATATAGTGCAAAATAGTCCAATATTGTTGAAATTATTGTTGGAACTTGAAATTAAAAATTTCAATTCAATAAAAATAAAAAATTGTACTTATTATTTATTTACAGAAAAAAAATACAATTTATGCGATAAAGATATTATATACTAAGTATTAGAATAATGCTCTTAAACTACACAAATAATTAGGTACGTATGAAAAAAATTGGGAAAAAAATGAATATATAGTGTTTAAAGAATAATTATAATTATTATAATAAAAATAATAAATACTTTTGTATTCCTATATTTTTTTTTAAGTTATTAACCTACGGCCATTTAATTCTCTCTCTATAAATGTTGGTCTATAAACAATTTTATAAGTATGTTTTATAGATTTTTTTTTGTAATTTTTTCCGATGGCAGATTATATCGACGGGTGCAAAGTAAAAAAAGTTAACTGTTTGTTTGTTTGAACGCGCTAATCTCAGATACTACTGGTCAGATTTGAAAAATTCTTTCAGTGTTGGATAGCCCATTTATCGAGGAAGGCTATAGGCTACAATATATCATCACGCTAAGACCAATAGGAGCGGAGCACCAATGAAGAATGTTTCAAAATCGGAGTTTTCTATTTCCTTTTGAAATCTTCCGCTGCATGCGTTGCGTAAACAGTTAAAGTTATGCAAAAACAGACAAACAGACATATATATGACATGACAAAAACGTAGTGGTTATATACTCTTTGCATGACATGTGTATGTATGGCAGAATTGGTCCTATTCCACGCGAACGAAGTCGCGCGCAGAAGCTAGTGTAAGTATATGAGTACAATTGTTTTTATTATTCTTAATTGGAGATGATATAGATTCTATCGAGATGTGATTTAAATCATTAAATGTAAGACCGTAGGTCGTTGGTCCAAAAGATATTATAATAGATTCACTCAAATCCCACATCCAGAGTAATTTGAGTTCATCTTTTATAATTCAGATAAATATTGAAGATGTCTTATTTCTATTATGTCTATGCTTATTTCTTCATTAACCCTTAATTTGACAACGTCCGGTGGGGCGGATCCTCACTTTAAAAAAATCCTACTCGCTTTAGAAATATCTAAACTTAAATTTTATTTTTTTATCTGTTTTCAAAAATCTTACCAAATGCGTATAAAAATATTCTTAGCACCTTGCAACACCGTATCTTTCAGTCTGCTCTGTGACAAAATGTCGACACGACGCAAGCCATCTGTTTTGTTGAAGGTATGTATAATTATTTTTTATAGTTTTCTTCAATAAATGGTCCAGGTTTTTAGTAATGTAACACAACAAAATAATAATGAAGAGGATTAGATGTGATTTTGTGTGTACTGCTTTGCTTTTGTCTGTTTTATAACATAAAATATTGTTTGTCCGGCCCACCGGACATTACCAATGACGCAGTAAAGTACTTGGTTTTCGCTTAGTCCGCCAGGGCGGACATTGCCAAATGTACTAACGAACTAATATATTGTTTTTTGCACTTTACATTCATTTAGCTATGCACTTTTAATTATGCACTAACTATTCGGTTTTGGACTAATTTTGTTTTATTTTCGCTTACCAACAGCCCAGTCGTAGTTTAAAAATTTTGGCTTTAATTCCAAAAGAGCATGCGCCTTCGGATAATGAAAGTGACACATCCGCCGATGAAGGGTGCAATACTCATCGTTCCTCCTCCCCAGCTCCTTCAATCGGATCTTTGGAAAAATTAAATACAGTTGAATCCGTTTATAATGACATCGAAAGGAATTGACAAACACGTCATAATAAGCGGACGTCATACAAAGCGTTTTGTGAAAAAAAAAACGCGTGTCAGCTCCAACGCACGACTGGAGTTTACTTCTTCAGATCGACTGTCTAAATATGCACAAAAAAGTTTGATTCTCCATTTTCTAATCTGCATATTATTGCACCTATCTCGTCAATCGTAAATGCCTTACGGCGATGAGATGACATTTTTTTCACAGTATGTACAATGAAAAACACAAACAACAAAAAAACAAGGCGTGACCTTCAAGCGTCAATTACTCACTGAGAAGACCAATAAGTTACTCTGTAGACCAAACTGAGACTCAAAACAAAAACGAGCCACACGTGGCTTCCACTTGGCGACGCGTTCGGCAAGTCGAACGTCTTCGGGAATCAATGGGGGTGTAAAGAATCGTGTCGGTCATTATAACCGGACATCATTTCTTAAAAATGGGTCATAATAAGCGACATGTCACTGTAAGGGAAGTCAATATATCCGACTTTTTTATAAAGAATTTTATATGAAAACCAAACTTCGTAGTGTAATTACGTCATAATAACCGGTTGGTCAATATAGGCGGAGTCATAATAAACGGATTCTACTGTATATCTATTTATTCTGATTCTGGTGACGAGGGCGAAGCTATTCTTCAGCAAGATTCAACACTAATTTCGCATGACACAATTCCGCAAGAACAAATAATTGAACACCCAGAAATATCAACATTTGATGAGGTTCCTCTAACACCCATTCTTCAAGAAATTCAAGAATGTAATTACAAAAATGTGCCATCACATTTATCGTCAATCCCATCAGTTCCTAGTACTTCTTCTAAAATGTCTTTACCAGCTACTCCAAGGCCAAAAACTGTTAGAACCCGAAGATCAAATCAACCAAGCTTACCAACTTTACCACTTGCAAAAAAAAGAAAAATAATAAAGAAGTTTCAATTGAATTATAAATGGAAAAAAACAGCTTTTCGTCACAGAGCTACTTTTGAAGAAAACTTTGATCAATTCATAGATTTGCCTGAAGATGCAACGCCCCTCTCATATTTTGACTTATTTTTTTCTCCAGATATTATAGAAGATATTGTAGATCAATCCAATTTTTACTCTATCCAAGAAACTGGAAAGTCAATGCAGCTTACGAAGGAAGAATTCAGAGACTTTTTAGCAATACACATAATTATGGGTGTCGTTTCAATGCCTTCATATCTAGACTACTAGTCTCACAGATTCAAATAAATTCATGTAAAATATGACGACGTTGGTCACTTTCCTTCCACCATGGAAGAAGGACGGTGCAGATACTGTCAAAAAAAGACAGTAGTATTTTGCATCAAATGCAAAACTAGATTATGTTTCGTGACAGGAAAAAATGAAAGAAACTGTTTTCTAAACTTTCATACAAAATAAATGTTTTGTTTTTATTCAATAAAGTACTTTGCTTATAATTGGTCGTTTATGTTTTCGCTAGCAGTTTCATCCCCACATATTTTGGTTATTTTTGGTTAGGTATATATATTTATGAAGCAACTTATCAAAAATGTGGTCCTGCATATATCTCGGGACGTCATGCTTCCAAATTTCATCAAAATCAGTTGACTTAAAACTAACAGAAAGACGGAACCCCTATTTTTGTTCTATGAAGTTACCAACGGCTGTTTCGCTACAGACTTGGCAACGTCCGCCAGGGCGGACAGTCGTTTCCTCAAAAACTATACATTTTAGATTTATTTAATTTTTTATAGTTTCCTGGATGACATCTTACCCCAAAAAAAGTAAAATTATGTTATAACATCAAACTTTTTTATCCTGCCAAATTAAGGGTTAACTCGATTAACAATAAGAAGGAACCAAACTCCTAATACTAAGTAGGAACTATTATGCAGTCGTAAGTATTGCTATTAATTTTCTGCAGGAGTAAAAAGAGGTAAGTAATGAGGTAGTGGATTTTCTTGCAAAGCAGGCTACTTTCCATGAGGCGGATCCTCAATCTTCCCCAGAGACAAGTATACCAATCTTGGCAGAATGACTAGGATAAGACCAACAAAATAAAAGGAAGGTTTAAATATCATAAAACCTACCTTTTATCAATACATAACCTCATCCCAAGAAAACAATTTTTTTTTTCAATGTATCTATCACTATTTTATGTAGAATTCGTTGAGGCCATTGCTGTACCCCAGTTTTTCTAAATAAAATTAGAATAAGATGCTCTTCTCTTCTCTGTGAGAGTGTGGTTTTGAAAAGGGGTCACTCGACCACATCTTCTTCGCCTGTTCTAACAACACATTTACTATAGGTATATAACCTTCTTCCTGAATTGAACATCCCTCTTCCTACTTAGGTTTCCTCTCTACTAAACTTACAACAACATCGAATTGATATTTCTCCTATCCAAATTTATTAATATTAATAACATTAAACTACATACATATATAATTTTTATGAATGTGAGGCAGACTGTATGCTATTTATTTAAATAAATAATCATATGATTATATTACATTTTTTTAAATATCATATTGTCATGTCCGAATGAAGGCTATATTATATAATATTATATTACATAGTTAGATTAAATGAAGAGTAGAATTATGTTTAGATCCTACCCTAATATACTTAACTCCCTGATAATTAGGTACTAAAATCTTTGTTAGGTTTTTCTCCAGGTAACAAAACTCAAACAGTTTTTTTTGCATCAAAAACTAGTTTCCTCCGTAATTTATATTATTTATTTATTAATCTCATTACATGTTTTCCGCGGTCTGGGTGTTTGTGCAGTCCATTGTGGGTCTCCTACCGTGCCTCGGAAAGCACGTTAAGCAGTAAGTGCCAGTTGTTATCATGTACACCTGATAGCGATCGTTACTCATGTATCCGCCAACCCGCATCGAAGGCAAGAAAGAGACCTCTATGCCCAGCAGTGGGATATAACAGGCTGAAGTCATATAATACGTGTACAATGATTCTGTTTGTGATGTAAAAACTCCCCATCCTTTCAAGTTTTCATTTTTACAATTGATACTACTACTAATAATAATAATGAATAATAGATACTATTAAATAATAATAAATTTATTTGTGAAAAACATACTACATGAAATGGAAATTATACGAGTATAATTGTATTTTAGTTGTTTCAGTTTTTAGTTGTGTGTTCAATTACATCGTAAACAGTGGCGTAGCGTGGTTGTCGGCCGCCCGGGGCGGAAAAAATTTTTGCCGCCCTCTTATTTAGGTATTTCAATTTAATGTATACTAGCTTCTGCGTGCGACTTCGTCGGCGTGGACTCCGCTCCTGTTGGTCTTAGCGTGATGATATATAGCCTATAGCCTTCCTCGATAAATGGGCTATCTAACACTGAAAGAATTTTTCAAATCGGACCAGTAGATCCTGAGATTAGCGCGTTCAAACAAACAAACAAACAAACAATCAAACAAACTCTTCAGCTTTATTATATTAGTATAGACTATACATTCAGTCAAAAAAGTATCGGGAATGGATTATTTGTTTATGGTTTCAAATTATTATTTTTTTTGTTGTTAGTATGGCGCAACTGTTTTCCATTTTGGCGCGGAGTTTGAGTTGCATCTGTTATTTATATTAAATACTGTGCTGTTTTTAGTTATATCATATCTAGTGTGTATTGCGGATTTCATAATGGACAAACAAATCGAACAAAGAGTTTGTCTTAAATTTTGCATCGCCAATGGAATTTTGTGTTCGGAGTCAATGAAAATGTTACAGAAGGCTTACGGTGAATTGACTTTATCAAAAACTCGTACTTACGCGTGGTACAAAAATGTCAAAAGTGGTCGAGATGTGATGGAAGATTTGCCTCGCTCGGGTAGGCCATCAACGTCTGTAACTTTAACATCGCAAAAGTGAAGGAAACAATGACTGAAAATCCTCATTGAACTTTGAGATAGATAGCCACCGAAATTTCTGTATCTCACGAGTCGATCTGTACCATTTGAACTAATCATTTGGGTATGAAACATGTTGCCGCTCGGCTAGTCCCAAAGAGCTGAATTTTCTCCAAAAACTCAATCGCATTAGAGGCGCTGGGGACATGCTAGAACGAGTCAATTCCGACCCAACATTTATGAAACGCATTGTTACTGGTGACGAGACGTGGGTTTACGAGTTTGACATGCAAACTAGTCAACAAGCGTCGGAGTGGCGACTTCCAACTGAACCGAACCCAAACAATCCACGCCAAACTCGTTCAAAAGTCCAAGTCATGTTGAGTGTTTTCTTTGACTATCGCGGTCTTGTGCACTCGGAATTCATCGATTTGAGCGTTATGCGGCGTTTAAGAAAGCAAATTCAACGAAAAAGGCCAATTTGTGGAAAGAAAATTCTTGGATTTTGCACCACGATAATGCGCTTTCGCACAAGGCCATCACTGTGAACGAATTTTTGACCAAACACTCAACAAATTAATACCATCGAGCAACCACCATGTTCACCAGATATGGCTCCAGCCGACTTTTTTTTTTCCTAAACTCAAGCTACCACTTCGTGGCACCCGTTTTCAATCGGTAGAAGACATAAAGGAGAGTTCGCGGCGAGAACAGAACTTAATTCCGGAAACAGCATTTAAAAAATGTTTTGATGATTGAATTATTCGTTGGCGTAAGTAATTTCTGAAGGAGCATACTTTGAAGGTGATAAAATAAAGGATGAATAACAAACAGGTTTTATATTGATGTGATATTTTGATCTTTCCCCGGTACTTTCTTGACAGAGTAGTACATTACATACATTATTATAGAGAAATTTTCGGCAAGAAAAGTCATCTTTATTTTGAACTGTTACAGGTTATATTTGAAATAAAAAATTGCAAGCGTACAAAACATGTCAGAAGTGAAACTTCTTTGGCAAAATAATTAAACAAAAAAAATAATTTGAAAAGAAAAACAAACAAATTGAGTGTCTACAAAGTACACATGTCAGAAGTGAAACTTCTTTGGCAAACTAATTTAAAAAATAGTGATTCAAATAACTAATTTAAAAAAAACGAATTTAAAATAACAAAAAAAAATTGAAAAAAATAAATAAACCAAAGTCACACGGTGGTCCCAGGCGGTCACCCATCCAAGTACTTACTGTCCCTGACGCTACCGCGTTACCGGTCGTTCAAATTTTACCCCTCATGCACCCAAAGAAGTTTCACTTCAAAAGTTTATAAAGTTGTCCCTTACATGTAATTTAGTATGCAGGGGGTTTCGGGGGCGACAAATTGATCTAGCTAGGATTCACTTCAGCCTGTAATATCCCACTGTTGCGCACAGTCCTCTTCCCCATGTAGGAGAAGGATCAGAGCTTAATCCATCACGCTGCTCCAATGCGGGTTGGCGGATATATTCAAATTTCCCTACTATGAGTAACGATCGCTATCAGGTGTACATGATAACAACCGCGACCGACGGCTTAACGTGCTCTCCGAGGCACGGTGGGGAGACCCACAAGGACTGCACAAACAGCTAGTCCACGGCAAACATCAGTATGATGATCTAGCTAGGATTCATTTTTAGAAAATGTCGTTTTACCCGTGTTTTCACAAACTATATGCCCCCGGTCCAAATCCACATGTCACCAGATCAATTATCTTTTTCCCTTTTTTTTCTAATTGCACTCTAGTTGAGCTAAGCTCGTTCATCCATAGGTAAGACTAACTCCCGTTTATGACTAAGTAAGTCACAAAAGGGAAATTCCCACAAGCATAGACGTTGCCAGTCGCTACAAAATAAAAGGGATTCACCGACTTCATCACAAAATAAATAAAGAAAAATTTCGTGATCCTTTCAATCGGTCCGAATGTGTAATTCCGATAAAAATGATATACATAAAATGGTTCAAATATTTTTATTTAAAAAAATAAAAAATAAAAAAATATTTTTATTATTTATTGTTAAATTTTGCCGCCCCCTAAAAAGTGCCGCCCGGGGCGGACCGCCCCCCCCGCCCCCCATACGCTACGCCACTGATCGTAAAGTAATACAACATAGGTAGACGAAAAAAATTATATAACGCACTAGTCGCCACTACGATTTTCAAAGGTTCCCCTCGATTTCTCTAGGATGATATCATCAGATCCTGGTTTCATGGTACCACCCTTGGGATTTCTCCTTTCCAACAAAAAAAGAATCAGAAAAATCGGTTCTTATACGACGAAGTTATCCGCGAACACACATAAAAATATATATCCTCCTCCTCCCTTTTTGAAGTCAGTTAACAAAGAGAAAACACGCGGTACATAATTTATAGCAATGATTATCCTTAAAGAGAATGTAAACGAAAATAAAAGAGGATACAACACAAACTTATTGATTAAAATATTTAAAATCATTTAACTAATACATTAGTTATTTGTAAAAAAACATAATGCATCAAATGGAAATTATACAAAGACAAAACAAATGGTACATAAGTTATAGCAATGATTTTTACATAAAGAGAATATAAACGAAAATAAAAGAGCATACAAAATAAACTTATTGATTAAAATTATTTAAGTAATACATTAAATTTATTTGTGAAAAACACTGCATAAAATGGACCATGGCACCATATGTCAAACAAATGTCAAATATACAGCTGACACCTGACAACGCCCAATCGCTCCTAATAAGCGTTCCGTTTGTAAAATTCGACCTCAACGCCCCGGGGCGTTTTTTCGCTAATGGAACGGCAATGTCAGGGGTCTTGGGTTAGAGCTTTGGGATCGTCATCTGGAACGCGGCCAATTAGTTCAAGATACGAAAATAAAAAATTCTAATGCATTTTCGGCAGTATTCACAGACTACTAAGAGAACATTTTGAGTGGAAACTTCAGACAGTGTGATTGGTATTTGGATTCCGGTGCAAGTATGCATATAACCTCGAACGTAAACAATATTCGGAACACATCAGAAAACACGAGCATAAAGGAGATTACAGTGGCTAATAAAGCAGTGATGGCTGTGCTGTGCTCAGGTGATGTTGATATTGTTACGATCACGTCGAAATGCAAGTATTCTATCACAGTAAAGGATGTGTTATGTGTGCCTAATATTGCTACAAACTTGATATCAGTAAGTAAATTAATACAAAATGGAAACAGAGTAGACTTTCGGAAAAATTGTTGCTATATTTACAACAGAAGAAATCAACTGGTTGGAGAAGCCAGATTAGTTGATGGTGTTTATAAACTTAACGTTGAAAATAGACACGACTGTTTGTTCACGACGTCTGATAGTGTAAACAGTGAACTGTGGCATCGCAGAATGGGGCACTTAAATAGCAGTGACCTTAATAAAATGAAGGAGGGTGCAGTTGTAGGCATGGATTTCAAGGACAAAGCGGTTATTGATAAAAGTACATGCGTTGTGTGCTGTCAAGGGAAGCAGTCACGATTACCGTTCAACCATGTGGGCACGAGGAGTAGTGAAGTACTCAATACCATTCATTCGGATGTGTGCGGACCCATGGAGGTGACTTCAATTGGTGGCTGCAGGTACTTTTTGATCTTTGTCGATGACTACACACGTATGACCTTTGTTTATTTTTTGAAGGCCAAGAACCAGGTGTTAAAATATTTTAAGGAATTTAAATCTTTAGTTGAGAATCAACAGAATAAGAAAATTAAAATATTTCGTACTGATAATGGTCTGGAATTCTGTAATGCATTGTTTGACAGTTACTTGGCTGAGGCTGGTATAATTCATCAAAAAACTAATACATATACTCCAGAACAAAATTCTATTAGTGAGCGTATGAACAGAACTCTCGTGGAAAGGGCTCGTTGCATGTTGTTTGATGCCGGACTCGACAAGAGGTTTTGGGCTGAGGCCGTAAACACAGCTGTTTATCTCAGAAACAGGTCGCCGGCATCGGGATTACAGAACATGACACCGTTTGAGCTCTGGTCTAATAGAAAACCTGATCTTAGTCATATTCGAGTTTTTGGGAGCCAGGTTATGGTGCATATCCCAAAGGAGAAGCGACTTAAGTGGGACACAAAGTCGAAACCACATATTCTTGTCGGTTATGCTGAAAATGTTAAGGGGTATAGGATTTATGATCCTGACAGGAAGTGTGTGTCTGTGAGCAGGGATGTCATAATCCAAGAAAACTTAAAGAGTAACATAGATGATAGGATATCAGTTTCAGTGGGGGAAATCTCAAAAACAGAACAAATTAAGAATGAAATAGATGAGTCTGATGGAGTCACTAGTAAAGAACCTGAAAATGATATTAATACAGATATTACTAACCAGATTGATAAATCTATATTGCAGAATGTAGATGAGACTCCGCCCCCAGAAGAACCCAAGAGGATAAAAAGACCACCACAGCGGTATGGTTACTCAAGCTTGTGCATGCAGTCAAATGCTGAAAATCAAAGTGATCCGGTTGATGTCCATCAAGCTCTTAGAGGTCCTGACAGAGATAAGTGGACAGCTGCGATGGAAGAGGAACTTCGAGCATTTGAAGAGAATAATGCCTGGGTAGTGGTGAGTGAAGTGCCTAAAGGAAAGACTTTAGTTCAGTGTAAGTGGGTTTATAAAAGAAAGTTTGACAGTGACAACAGTGTTCGATATCGTGCTCGTCTTGTGGCAAAGGGCTTCACCCAGAAACCAGGAATAGACTATGACGAGACATTCTCACCTGTAGTGCGTCACAGTACCTTAAGATTGTTATTTGCACTTTCTGTACAATTAGATTTAAATGTTACTCACTTAGATGTTAAAACTGCTTTTTTAAATGGTATTTTAAATGAAGATATATATATGGTTCATCCACAAATTAATTTAGGTAGTAATAATAGCAGAAAAATTGTTAAATTAAATAAAGCTATTTATGGCCTAAAGCAGGCGTCGAGATCATGGTATGAAAAAGTTGATCAGTGTCTGATAGAATTAGGTTTTAAGAAAAGTAATGTAGAACCGTGTGTATTTACAAAATTTAATAATAATGTTAAAGTTATTATTGCTTTGTACGTGGACGATTTCTTTGTATACTCAAATTGTAAAGTAGAGACAGATAGTTTAATTTCAGTATTGAGTTCAAAATTTCATATTAAAGATCTTGGACAGGTAAAACATTGCTTGGGGATGGGAGTAAATATTGATAAAAAGAATAATGTTTGTACCTTAGATCAGGAACAATATATTGATCAATTGTTAATTAAATTTAATATGTTAAATTGTAAAGAGGCTAGTACACCTATGGAGTCAAAATTAAATATTGGTAAAAATAATAATGTTAATGATCCTAATATACCATATCAGCAATTAATAGGTAGCCTGATGTATTTGTCTGTATTAACGAGGCCTGACATAGCCTTTAGTGTTAGCTTTTTAAGTCAATTTAATTCTTGTTATACCAGTAGTCACTGGAATTATGCTAAACGCATTCTAAGATATTTAAAGAGAACAAAAAATTATTGCATAAGGTATGTAAAAGGAAACTCTGAGTTGTTAGGATTTGCTGATGCCGACTGGGCTAATAATGGTATTGACCGGAAATCATATACAGGGTATTGTTTTATGATGTCAGGGGGTGTCATATCATGGGAAAGCAGAAAACAGAGGACTGTGGCTCTTTCCAGTATGGAAGCCGAGTACATGTCGATGGCAGAGGCATGCAAAGAATTAATGTATTTGAGAGTATTGTTGTCTGATGTTACTAATCAAGATGTATGTCCTATTACCTTATACAATGATAGCCAGAGTGCTCAAAAATTTGTTGTTAATCATGCTTTGAATAGGAAAAGTAAACATATAGATATCCGTTATCATTTCCTAAGAGATGCTGTTAGTAGTAATATTGTTAATATTAAATATATGTGTACTAATGATATGTCAGCTGATGTTCTCACAAAGGCACTCGGTGTTACAAAGCATTACAAATGCATTGAAGCTTTGGGGGTTGTTATTTTGTAAAATAAAAAGATTAAAATTGTTTAACAGTTTCATGTGATGTAGTGGGGGTGTTAAAATATACATCAAATGAAACAAGTAATGCCATCTATTGTTTAAGTAGTAAAGTTTTATTTTTAGTATGATATAATTTATAATCTGTTTGTCAATTGCAAATTGTACGACATGACTGTTTCCTGTTTCCTGTAGTATTGAAATATAGTTCGCTGTTCGCCACCATTGTGATAAGGTTATTGTGTCTACTCCTGCATCGTTATAATTAATAACTTGTCAATACAGTTTTCAGTATCATTTGTAAAGAATTGCCGCCATTTCACGTAAATAATATTGTGTAACTTTAACTAACAATTATTAAGTGTGAAACGAAATTTGAATACTTTTAAAACGTGTAAATTTGTGAGGAAAACGTCTATGATAACTAATGTGTGCGTTAATAGTATTTACGTTAGTTTCAGTTCGTATCACTTGTTGCTCTATAGCCGTTTTACACAAAAAATTTTTTAGTGTTTTTAAAATTGTGCTTGTTTTGTGTTGTGTGCCGAACGAAGCATGACTGCACTTTCTGCAATGTACACAGTATAGCGTAACTATATACAGTCAAGCGAAACAATATTCGGTAAGTTTCTACACGATTTTAACATAAAAATTTTAGTTATAGATATCTTCGTTTTAATGGATTTTCGCACCGTGGGAGTGGTACCAGAGGGTAATCCCCCCCCTCCCCCCTAAATTCATTCCACACATCTAATGAACAACCCAATCTATATGTCGCAGATCAGAAGTAGGTAGGAGAAGAACGGACGGATGACCGAACTACTAAGTATTAAATGGACTCACCGAGCGGGTACCGTCTATCGCGTGGCAGAGAGACAACTCGACGCAGTGCCCGGGACTTGTGACCCGAGTGTTGGTTTAGGGCAGCGCTGCCTCACAATGCGCATTGGCACTCACCACCACCGGCCGAGTTGCCCAATCAGTAACAATTAATTCGTGTACACAAACTAACTATTAGAAGAGTCGAGGTTACGCTACTAGCAGGATACACAAGTGTATCGTGCCACGCCAGAGCCAAGACTGACTTAGCTGCGGTTGCATCGGTCTTTTATACACGATTGAATGACTCGAATAATAGAATGAGGGTAGTTGAATGTCGACAATATCACAGGTACCGACACGGCCATTCTGACGCGCGTGCGTCCTCGCGCGCTATCCATTAAAACGTTAGGTATCAAACAACATAATATCGCTCGACTATCCTGACAAAAATCTATCCGATAACCTACTATCAGGTCCGGTCCATACTGACCCTTCAGACTAGAAGAAACAAACTAGAACAATTGGCAGTAAGGCTCTCAGTCATACTAGTTCTTTTTTTTTCTCTTTTTTTTTGCCAGACCGGACAGTGATCCCTATAGCATGCTAGGCCGGATATTTATCCCTACAGCAAGCCAGACTAGATCAATTCCTTCTTTTCACTTTTTTTTTACCATCTCTTTTTTTAGCAAAATCGACAGTGCTCCCTGGCACAACTGAAAGCCATTAAACACAAGAATCAACTAATTATTATAAGAATAGGTCAATATGGGTCAGTGTGGGCCTTCTTTCTCCTTAATTAATTAATAAACTACAAATCTCAGAGTCACATTTGCGAATAGTAATATCTTGTCCAATAATAATATGAGGACAGGTTTCTACATGAACTAAAACTACTAAATCTGTTTAAATGATGACGACTCGACTTGCGCTTCGATCTACCGCACGATACTACGGAACTACGGACTACGCGAACGCGATTCACGTGGCATCGTGAAATAAATTATTCACTAGTGGGCACGAGAACAGTATCCCACCACAAAAACTTAAAGCAAATATAACTATCCAGAGTCATGTACCAACGTCAATCAAAACTTAACCAAACTTATTTTCTACCACGGCACTAACAACTATGTAAGCCACCCTTCCAAGGCTTCACAAGCCAACCAGCAATTACAATTGCTCCACAATCTACGTGTATCCCTCTTGGATCACACATTCATCACAGTGTATCATCCTCTTGATGACTACACACTACAGTCTTTAGAGTGCTTACATCAGTTTTCTGTCACATCACTAAGATGTTCACCATTATGATCGTCATCTACATTAAACTCAATTGGTACATGAACTTCTGTCATCTTCCTTAAACGACTGTCGCTACGACTACCGCGACGGCTCACACTACGATTACGCTCATGATCTGACATTGTGACTGAATCGATACAAAAACTGAATCGCAAAATATATTAGCAAAATTAATCACTACACAACTACCTACGTATCACAATAAAACTAAATTCAACAAATAACTGGTAAATCGAATTACGTAATCGAACACTGAACAAAAACCACTTGTACACCGATAAGAATAAAACAGAACGAGCGAAAAGAACTAAAATATTAAATATCGATGTACCCACTAATCACCACGAAATATTGCAACTTACTATCGGCGCACGACTTTCGCGATGTGGGTCGTTAAGGTTGCATCCCACTTCTGATGTCGCAGATCAGAAGTAGGTAGGAGAAGAACGGACGGATGACCGAACTACTAAGTATTAAATGGACTCACCGAGCGGGTACCGTCTATCGCGTGGCAGAGAGACAACTCGACGCAGTGCCCGGGACTTGTGACCCGAGTGTTGGTTTAGGGCAGCGCTGCCTCACAATGCGCATTGGCACTCACCACCACCGGCCGAGTTGCCCAATCAGTAACAATTAATTCGTGTACACAAACTAACTATTAGAAGAGTCGAGGTTACGCTACTAGCAGGATACACACGTGTATCGTGCCACGCCAGAGCCAAGACTGACTTAGCTGCGGTTGCATCGGTCTTTTATACACGATTGAATGACTCGAATAATAGAATGAGGGTAGTTGAATGTCGACAATATCACAGGTACCGACATATACTATATTTAATATAATAAAGCTGAAGAGTTTGTTTGTTTGATTGTTTGTTTGTTTGTTTGTTTGTTTGTTTGTTTGTTTGAACGCGCTAATCTCAGGATCTACTGGTCCGATTTGAAAAATTCTTTCAGTGTTAGATAGCCCATTTATCGAGGAAGGCTATAGGCTATATATAATCACGCCAAGACCAATAGGAGCGGAGTCCACGCCGACGAAGTCGCGCGCAGAAGCTAGTTTCGTAATAAATAAGCTAAATTAAAGAGGTTGCGAGACAATCATATTGCTCAATGTGCGTTGACCCGTACAGTTCCGTTCCGCAGATTTTGCATGTAATTTTCTTAATTAACATTTTTACACTTCACTTAAC
This sequence comes from Melitaea athalia, assembly GCA_905220545.2. Classification (NCBI taxonomy): domain Eukaryota; kingdom Metazoa; phylum Arthropoda; class Insecta; order Lepidoptera; family Nymphalidae; genus Melitaea; species Melitaea athalia. The sequence goes on from CAJNAG020000002.1 coordinate 761,923, forward strand.
TTCATTTTAAGAGTTTTACATAATATTATTGTAATGTTTTTACAACTTATTTTATTAATCGATATAACTGATGTTTAATGAATGAGAGATAGATGCTTTGATACAAAATGCAAATGGCGCGAACTTATCGTTTCGTTCAAAAGCAATGTAAGCACAAATGCAAAATGTCTAACGCCATACAGCCTTATTTAAAACAAATATACCAAAATTTTTCATAAATTAAAATATAATTATTTGTGGTTTTCAATTGTACCAATATTTTTATTTTATTTTTATTTTATTTTATTAGGGATAAAAAAACAATTGTACAATAGATAAAATAAACAATATTATAACTAAACATAACTGATGTTGTACAACCAGCACAATTATCCTCAGATTACACTAATGTAAATGTATTGCGGTAGTTGCAGTACAAAGCATCAAACAAGAAGTAGTTACAGTAATGCAAAAGTTTAAATAATGAAAATAAAAAGGATTCACAAATTATATATATTCTTTATTGCACTAAGTAATTACAACAACACATTATAATAAAGGAAGTAGGCAAGGGCGAACTTATCTCTAAAAGAGATCTCTTCCAGTCAACCTATGGTGGTGAGAGATGATGTGAACGCGGGGCAAAGTAGTGCAAGAATAGACGATAGAAATAACAAGAATATAAAAAAAACAAAAACATAAAATACATACACTACATATACATACATAAACATATATAAACATACATATACATACACACAAATCTACAAACATACATACATACATAAAATATAAATATACTACATATATACACATCTCATGCATCTGTACTGATTTTGGAGAGCAGATACTTCTTAAGATTGATTTTAAAAGTGGACAGCGATGAACTTTGCTGAATGAATTTAGGGAGATTATTCCAAAGGTTAGCAGCGCGTACTACGCGTCTCTATACTCCGCTCATGCAGTCACTCAATGACTCTCCGCTCATGTCCAACCATTGGACTCCCATTGCTCAGCCTTAGTGGCTTTGCATATTACTCAAGGCCATTGCCTGATTACTCCGCTCATATTGTCATTTAATGACGCCCATTCAGCCCGAGCTGTCGAACGATGACGCTCCCTTCTCATCCGCTCATACAAGGTACCTCTCTCACTACTCCCTGGGACACTGTGACTGGATCCTACCTCCATACCCTTCAGATCCGCTCCACTTGACCTCTCCCTGCTCACCATCTTAAGCAAGAACACAACGGTCTCCGCTCCAATGGAGTCTGAGAAGAAACAACTGCACAACACAACGGAAGGAGTCGACACAAAGCTGTGGATCTGGACACAGCCCTCAATGTATGCACAGACCTGTGCTCAGAAAAGCAAGGCTGCTGCTGTATTCGTCCCAGGATGAGGTGCTTACTCAGGCCCCCCAAGAAGCCGGGGCCCTCCCAGGATGTTCGCGCCACAGATGACGCGACGGATAAACGTGTGCATCTGTCATTCTTGTCAAGACAATTGACAGTTCATTCCATCTAATCACTTCGTTTCGAGAACTCGGCGCGCGCGCCCGAAGTCATCCGCTCTTCCAGATGAAATACAATGTGTGACCTTAAAAGTAATTCTCTGTATTGCCGGCCGGCTTTTAGCATAAAACATAAGTAATTTAAGTGTAAAACGAGTGCCGACCATAACCAGTGAACCCAGCTCATCGCCATCGAGTTTCGACGCCATGCGGTCGAGACTATCAGCTCCGCGCCACGCAACATTTCTCACCAGGTGAGCTTTCCTTCTGTATCTCCTTCGCATTTCCTTAGCATCACATTCCGCTCATCGATCGATGTGGGTCTCGCGCCCACAGACTGTTTACGAATTTCCAGAACTTATTACAATCCTGCCGAAGCCCTTTTTCAACCGATTCAATATAATTATTGTAACATTTCTTCGACAAGTTTTTAAATTTGTAACGATAATCCGAAAATTCCTTACAGTCCAGTTTATTACCAAATTTTTTCCATTTTATCCATGCCCTTTTTTATTTTTAAAGATGTGTATAAGTGGTATTGAAAACCAAATAGCAAAATTGCTCGATTTCTTGCGTCTTACAGGAATGTAAATTTTAATAATAGCGTATATTTTCTCATAAAAGATACTAATGGCATCCTCGATTGATACCTCTGTTAAGAGAGCTTCCCAATCTATTGCATCTATTTCGAGGTTTATAAATTCATATTTACCCTCTACAAAACAGAGTGTATTCGTTGATGACCGTACCATTGGTTTATAATGTAGATTAAAGTCAAGGGTAGCGAAAAATGGGGGGTGTTGGCTATCGACAGGGACCAGAGGCATTGGGGCGGGATCGCAATGACAAACTTCATTATTTGTAATAAAAAGATCAAGTGTCCGGCCCTGATCATTCTTGAAATTATTGTATTGATATCCACCAATAGATGACAGAAAATTAACGAACACGTTGTCTTTCGCATCCAAGCAACTTGAAGATGAGAGTAAAAGGTATAATTGATCAGTGGGCTCCCACACCAAATGCGGTAAGTTAAAATCACCGGCGATACAAAAAACATCAGTATAATTACTTAATATTTCATCTTGAAAAGTATCAAAGACAGATTGATATACATGTAATGCCTGTCCGGGAGGAATGTATAATCCACACAAAAGATAATATTTACCCCTAATACTAGATCTTACATTTATGATTACGTAATCAACAACAGAGGGCAAAGACGAAGAAGTATCAACGCTTAAAAAACATTGTCTAGCTTGCAATTCATGTCGTATAGCAATGAGAACCCCGCTTCCGTCCCTCCTGCCGGTCGCTAGTCGATCCCTATCACAACGATAAACCATAATTATAACGGGAGTCAATGAATTCACTGTCACTGATTTGAGGAACTAACCAAGTCTCTGATAAGATTATTACATCGTAACATTCCGATAAAATATTAGCATAAAGTATGTCTAACTTTGTTTTCAAACCCCTACAGTTTTGGTAATATATTGTTATCTTATCCATCGCTGGTATTTTTTAATATAAAAGAAAATTACTGTCAATTTAAATAAAATAAAAATAATAATAGTAAATAAATAATATAGTATAATATGATAACAGTCATTCAGATCTAAAAAATTAGGCATATAATATGTATGTATATTACTTTGCTTCATAAATGTGTATGAAAATGGTTCAGGTATTACATGGATATCGTGACTTACCTCTAAAACTTGTCCGGCGCTCATTGAGTGATATATAAGTACATCAGCATTAAATAATAAATAAAAAGTTATTTTTCTTAAAAACTGATAGCTCACTAATGCATTATTATTGATAAAAACACTAAATAGGATAGGCGCGTCGAGCGAATTCCCTCGCACGCTATCAATACAATGCGATGATCTGCCAGAACAGTATCGACCGCTGCTGTGCACGGATTCATAGTCGTTCATCGCGTAAACACGTGATCGATGCATGATTTACATATTTTATTAAGTCTTAATTCTATGCGAGTGTAGTCTGTTATACCAGATATGAATCCGTGCCCAGAGAGCATGTCGATGTATTTATTTTTTATAGTATCATTTGAATTGAGGTCTATGTTGGCGTCTCCGAGTATGATTGAATTATTAGTTACATATTTATTCATCAACTGCGAGAGTTCAGAAATATAGCATCATTGTTTTTTAAACAATTTATATCATCTTTCATGTAAATTTGTTGTTCATGTTTTAATATTAAATTTAAAGAATCATTTAATTCTGAACTTGTGATAAATGGAGAAGTGGTTTTAGATATATTGCGTGTGTTGCGACAAAATCTTAATATATAAGCAAGAACCCTTTGCATTTTATTTATATCAGAGAATTTATATAAAAAATCTAAATTTAACTCAGTAGTTCTTGTGTTTGTGCAAGTCAATACACTTGACAACTCGGTAACGCTAGACTTTACCTCAGGAAGACTGTCAACTACAGGCGCAGTCTTGTCAGGTACCTTATAATACCTGTCAGAAAGAAAATCTGGCCCTGACCACCACAGCTTATGGTGTTCAAGGTCATGTGGCAACACACCTCTGCTCAAGCAATCTGCAGGATTGTTACTGGTGTTGACATATGCCCAATTGTAGCCATCTGTCAGTTGAGATATATTCTTCACCCTATTAGCAACATATGTATTTAATTTAGCAATATTTGTGTATAGCCATGCTAGCACTATTTGTGAATCTGAATATAATATAGTGCTATTTATTGTGCCTTTTATAGACAAGCTTTTGTGCACAGAATTCATAAGTTTAGCAAGTAGCAAAGCAGCGTTGAGTTCGAGCCTAGGCACAGTTAATTGTTGACTACGGGGATTGACCCTAGACTTCGAGCAGATCAAAGAAACTTTCACTTGATTGTTACCATCAATAACTCTTAAATAAATACAACAGCCATATGCTGAGCTTGAAGCATCAGCAAAGCCAATTAACTGCAAGCATTGTGCGTTTGGTAAATTAACATAGCGTTTTAAATGTATAGGTTTCATAATTGTTAGGCTTTTGTAAAATTCATGCCAAAGCGCTTGTAATTCATCCTTAAGAACAGAATCCCAATCCATGCGAGCGAGCCATAGCCTTTGCATAATAATTTTTGCTTTTACTGTCAATGGACCTGCTAATCCCAAAGGATCATAGAATTTACTTATGAAGCTAAGTACCTCACGCTTGGTATTTGGGACTCCATCATTTTTAGGTGCATGGAGTGTGAAATTATCAGACTTGATATCAAAGTTAATGCCTAATGTTTTTAAATGAGCATGATCCTTTTGTAACTCAATTTCATCAAAATACTGTTTACTAATAGGAACATCATGTAAAACTTCAGTTCTGTTGGAAGACCACTTATGTAACTGAAAACCGCCTAAGTCTAGGAGTTGGCAGAGCTGCTCTTTAGACTCGACTAGTGACTCCAAAGAACTATCCGTAGCCAGGATGTCATCCACATACGTTTGATTTTTTAAAATAGAGGCTGCTTTAGGAAATTCGTTTGCATAAACTTCGGCTAACATTATCAAACAACGGGTAGCTAAATATGATGAGCTTTTGAGCCCGTATGTGACTGTATTCAACTGAATGCATTCTACTTCACTCTCGGGGGACTCCCTCCAGAGAATGTTTTGTAGTGAACAGTAATTAGAATTTAATGATATAGCACGAAACATATGTCTAATATCTGTCACAAATATAAACTCTTCAAATCGAAACAACAATAAAATATTAAATAATTCGTTCTGCACTGATGGGCCATTTAAAAGAATGTCATTGAGTGCTATCTTTTTGTTAGTTTTCATAGAGCCATCAAATACTATTCTACATTTGGTGGTCTTCTTATCCATCCTTACTACAGGATGGTGTGGCAAAAAATAAACTGGATCTTTACTGAGATCATACTGGTTTATATCAATTATGGAAGCATGACCTAAATGAATGTACTCATTAATAAAATTTTTGTAAAGAGCAAGTAAATTAGGATCTTTTTGCAGTCTAGATTCTAGATTATGAAATCTTTTTAATGCTAGGTAGAATGAATCTCCTAGGGTCTCATTGACAGCGTTAAGCGGCAACTTTAGCGGCAAGGCAACTTCAAATTTGTTATTTTTAAGTTGTACATTTTCTTTAAATGTGTTTTCACAAATATTATGTTCTGATATGTTTTCTTTGAAAACCTGAGGTACTGACTCTGATTGCCAAAATTGAGTTAAGGTTTCATTAAGGTCAGAATCACATTTGGTGCAAAATAAAGATACAACCTGCTCGGGGCCCTGAAGAGATGGTGCCACATTACCAGCAATAACATGTCCAAACTGTGTATTTAGAAGCGCTGTACGATTAATATCCCCTTTGGTGACACTGGCCGATAGCTGCTGTGAAGAAGTTGATGTTGCTTCAGGCGCATTAGGCAGCAACACCTGGAAAAAGATATCAGCTCCTAAAAGAATGTGTATATTCGATGGCACATGGAAGTCTTTATCTGCAAGGGCTATCCCGGGGGGTAAATTCAATTTAGACAGACCAATTTTAGTTTGTGGCAATCTACATGTAATTTTGTTTAGTACAAAACAAGATATCTGTAAACTGAAGTCATTTATTAATGACTGAATATGAAATTGTACATATTTATTTAATTTGTTGACGGAGTTGCCAATACCTATCACACCGGACTCAACTTCTTTTGGCTGTAATTGTAAAATGTTAACAAGTTCTGAAGTTATGAGAGAAACTTGTGCTCCACTGTCTAACAGAGCCTTCACATGTAATTCTGTACCATCTGCTGCAACAAGTTTAACCTTGGCGGTTGGGAGAAGTACCCCTGCTGGAAAAATCTCATAGAATATCATAGGAAAAACAAAATATTCTATGAGATTTTATGAGTTACTTGTATTCCTATGAGCCTGAAAAAAATTTGATCATAAACATTCTATGATAATTTATGAGTATTTCACCAACTCATAGATTCTCATAAAAATGTTACTTCTGGTCGCTATGAGATTTTATGAGTAATTTCAACATTAGACGAACAATGAGTAATACTTATGAGATTTTATGAGAATTTCGAGATTAACATTTCTATGAGATTTTATGAGGAAAATTGAAAGAAAAGTAGCTCATAAGAAGTTATAGACAATTTATAAAGAAGTTATGAGCAGTATTGCATTGAAATTCTTATGAGTTTCTATGAGTAATTTCGACGACAAATACACATATAAAATACCATAGAATATCTATATTTTATGAGAATTTCGAGATTAACATTTCTATGCGATTTTATGAGGAAAATTGAAAGAACAGTAGCTCATAAGAAGTTATAGAGAACTTATGACGTAGTTATGAACAGTATTGCAATTGAAATTCCTATGAGTATTTATGAGTATTTCCCCGGTCCAATACACATATAAAATACCATAGAATATCTATATTTTATGAGAATTTCGAGATTAACATTTCTATGCGATTTTATGAGGAAAATATCCATATAAAATCCCACAAAATATCATTATTAACTGACTTCAAAAAAGGAGGAGGCTACTCAATTCGACCGTATATACATATACTTTTTTTATCCGACTTCAAATGAGGAGGTTACTCAATTCGACCGTATATAATATATTTTTATTTTTTATGTATGTTCGGGGATAACTTCGTCGTTTATGAACCGATTTTGATTATTCTTTTTTTTTTTGTTGGAAAGGAGATATCCCAATTTTATATACAATCAATATACAATCCATCCTTAATAATATATATCTTAATTATAAATCTTATTTTGTAAATAAATATGGCGTAATGGGTAACCATAGACTACTATAGTGCTGTAATATATGTTGATAAATGTCGATGTCGGTAAATTATTTAGAGATAGCTTGACATGATAATTTCGTGATTTTTGTATTTTAATGTTTTAAATAATCTGATGAAGTTGACGATATTACAAAAGTGAGTTATTTCATATAGAGTGGCTAATGAAAGAAGGCACACTAAAATATTTTTTTATTTGTCATGTTCGTTTCAAATTAGATTTCTGAAAGTACTTTTCGGTATTTGAGGTTTCTCTGTGTTTTGATAAATTTTACCCTTGAGTTGTGACAGCCTTTTCATGCATCGCCATTTCGTTCGTGTTGCAAATAATATCTACAGTCCGGCCGCTCAAAGAATGCGTTACTGACACCTGTCAAATCGTCATGACTAATGATGTACAATAAATAACATTAACATTAATAATATTTAGTAACGTTATTTATTGCATTCATTATGCATATTTATTCATTTTAATTTATATGTTGTTATTGTTTATAGGAATTATATATCAATATATTCAATAAATATTCAGAATGTAAATAAATTTTTAATGAATCAGTTAATTGAATTGAATCGTAATTTCTGAATTAACGAAGGGAAAAAAGTTTTATTCATTGGAAAATGTATATTATGAAATACATAATTTTAAGCATTAAACAATGAAGACTATGTCATACCGGGTGTATTTGGAACGCTTGAAAAGATTTAAACCTAATAATATACTATTCATATATATATTTAAATATATAAAAGAAAGTCGTGAAATCGTGCTACAGTAGAATCAATAATCCAGTAGACTAAAATACTGCTAGCAGTTGACAGTTGACAGTGAGACTGCTGACAGTTGCTAATGTCACTTTGTAAAAAATCGTTGTGTTTGTGTTTATTGTTAAGTTTTGTTTTGTGTTTTGTTATTCTGTTTTGTTTGTACTGTTTTGTTATCAATACGAAAGATATGGATGGTCCAAGTAATAAACACAAACACAAATATTATTTTACAAAGTGACATTAGCAACTGTCATTTTAGTCTACTGAATTATTGATTCTACTTTAGTTACACTATTTATAACTCAAGATCGGCTGAACCGATTTGGCTGAAAATTGGTAGGGAGGTAGCTTAGAACCAGGAAACGGACATAGGATACTTTTCTTTTTTTGTATCAAATTTTGTAAGCATCTGTAATTTGGTCCAACTTGGGAGATGGGGTAGTTTTTATCTCAATTAGATCCTGTAGGTAGCGCTGCTATCGTTATGTAACTCCGAAACTACTGAACCAATTTGTATCGAATTTTGTAAGCATCTGTAATTTGGTCCAACTTGGGAGACAGGGTAGTTTTTATCTTAATTGGACCCGGTAGGTGGCGCTGCTATCGGTATGTAAGCAATCAAATTTGGTAGCTGTTTTTTCCGGCAGGACAACGGGCGCCGAGTCCACTAGTACTATATAATACATATAACCATTTATCTCAGAAACATTTTTTAATAACATTTTAGTAAGTACTTATGTATTTTGCGAACTCTCGTTGACCGCGAGAGGCGCGACTAGTGCGTGCGAGAGTACGTTGACCTCGCGCCGGTCAGCTGATGGCGCGCATGAACTTGTGGTATTCAATGACATTGCCGATTTTTTCAAAACACGATTATTCTGAAGCATTATATTCAAATTTCTGTTTCATTATTTTTCCCAAACCGGATTATACCAAAAAAAGTTTTGAAGAGGCAAGAAAAAATTTCTTTTCGCGTTTTTTTTTTACTTGTATCATGTCATGTCATGCCAACGCTATCACACCTCTTCGTTTTTTCAAGCGTTCCAAATACACCCGCTATAGTATATCATTTTTTACCAGAAATATAAAGTAGTAAGTAATTTTATTTTCAATGTTTTTTTTTTAATTCATCTGACTGATATTATGACATTAGTTTTTTTAAGTTTTGTTTGAGCGTACCTTTATTATATCATTAACTTTATTAAATACTAAGTACATTATGTATTATAAAATATATAACAATCGAATGCTGTTCGTTAGTCTCGCTAAAACTCGAGAATGGCTGGGCCGATTTGGATAATTTTGATCTTGAAATGTTTGTGGAAGTTCAGGGAAGGTTTAAATTGTGAGAAACATAAATAATATGTAACGGAAAATACTAAAAACGACGATTTAATTTTCCAATACAAAATGTTCCTAGCGGGGAAATTTGATATCTTTTATCAAAAACTTTTTTAAATAATTAACGCCCAACGAAGTGGGCACGGGTCGGCTAGTATATTATAAAACTAGATTCTGCGCGCGACTTCGTCGGCGTGGACTCCGCTCCTATTGGTCTTAGCGTGATGCCACATAGCCTCTAGCCTTCCTCGATAAATGGACTATCTAACACTGAAAGAATTTTTCAAATCGGCCCAGTAGTTCCAGAGATTACCGCGTTCAAACCAACAAACAAACAAACAAACAAACAACCAAACAAACTCTTCAGCTTTATATATTAGTATATATTATAAAACTAGCTTCTGCGCGCGACTTAGTCGGCGTGGAATCCGCTCCTATTGGTCTTAGCGTGATGACACATAGCCTATAGCCTTCCTCGATAAACGGGCTATCTAACACTGAAAGAATTTTTCAAATCGGCCCAGTAGTTCCAGAGATTACCGCGTTCAAACCAACAAACAAACAAACAAACAAACAACCAAACAAACTCTTCAGCTTTATATATTAGTATATATTATAAAACTAGCTTCTGCGCGCGACTTAGTCGGCGTGGAATCCGCTCCTATTGGTCTTAGCGTGATGACACATAGCCTATAGCCTTCCTCGATAAACGGGCTATCTAACACTGAAAGAATTTTTCAAATCGGCCCAGTAGTTCCAGAGATTACCGCGTTCAAACAAACAAACAAACAAACAAACAAACAAACAAACAAACAAACAACAAACAAACTCTTCAGCTTTATATATTAGTAAGTATAGATTAGTATAGATTATAACGTTTTATTTTATATTATACAGACAGATTATTATAATTATTAAGATTAAAAAAACATTCGATTACAATTGCCTCGTCATTTTGTCACATCACTACAAAAACAAATAGTTGACATAACCATAATGACACAACCACAGGACACACCGACACCGTATAGTTATTGTACTCTGTGCACCGACACAACCTTGAAGCAGCGCCGTTTGACGTGGTTTGACTTTTAAAAGCTATTGTTTTTATATTTGTTAATTTAAGTAATTGTAATAATTTTATCCCAAAATTGGTACATTTATTGTAAGTTGGCATAATTATTCGAATTTTAATGTTATCGCTCGTTAATAAGGTAAGGTGGTAACGTTATAAAGGTGTAATAACTAATTATAAATTATTTTTAGTTTAAGTATAATAATTTTAGTCCTATTCATCAGTTTTCAGAAGTAATGAGAATGTATAACGATTCTATGATATTGAGTACCTATGTAGGTAAAAAAGTTAATAAAATTTTAACTTTATAACCTATAAGAACTATTTACTTAGTAGGTAGCATTCAAAATATTTTTTGTCATGGTTTTATTTATGTTTATTTACATAATTATCAAATTAAGAAACAATATGTATGTCGGTACCTGTGATATTGTCGACATTCAACTACCCTCATTTTATTATTCGAGTCATTCAGTCGTGTATAAAAGACCGATGCAACCGCAGCTAAGTCAGTCTTGGCTCTGGCTTGGTACGGTACACTCGTTGTATCCTGCTAGTAGCTTAACCTCGACTCTTCTAATAGTTAGTTTGTGTACACGAATTAATTGTTACTGATTGGGCAACTCGACCGGTGGTGGTGAGTGCCAATGCGCATTATAAGGCGGCGCCGCCGTAAACCAACACTCGGGTCACAAGTCCCGGGCACTGCGTCGAGTTGTCTCTCTGCCACGCGATAGACGGTACCCGCTCGGTGAGTCCATTTAATACTTAGTAATTCGGTCATCCGTTCGTTCTTCTCGTACCTACTTCTGATCTGCGACATCAGAAGTGGGATACTGTTCTCGTGCCCACTAAAAGTGTTACTAGTGAATAATTTATTTCACGATGCCACGTGAATCGCGTTCGCGTAGTCCCGTTCAATTATCGTGCGGTAGATCGAAGCGCAAGTCGAGTCGTCATCATTTAAACAGATTTAGTAATTTTAGTTCATGTAGTAGTTTTAGTTCATTAAAAAACACCACTGTAAACCTGTCCTCATATTATTTTTGGACAAGATATTACTATTCGCAAATGTGACTCTGATATTTGTAGTTTATTAATTAATTAAGGAGAAACAAGGCCCACACTGACCCATACTGGCCTATTCTTATAATAATTAGTTAATTTTTCGGTTTAATGGAAGTAATCCCAGAATGATTCTGATACTATGACTGTCAACTGATACAATGACTGCCAATTACTGCGATACTGTGTGTGTGTGCCGACTCTAATACTGACTTTGTACAATATCTTTTGACATTATGAGACAAGCTAATGCTCACAGAGCTAACGAAAGTACTTAAGAGATGAATAGTAAATGGAGTGAAAAAAAAGAGATGTTTAAAAAAAAGATAAAGAGTTAAACAATGCGGGCCAGTGTGGTCTCTCCTGCTGTTCTGGGAGACGATCCATGTTACGCTGTAGGGGTCTCGCCTGCTTTAGTGGGCGACGATTCCGACCAGCCTGTTTTACATTAGTATGGTCTCTTCTGCTGTTGTGGGAGACGATCCATGATTCACTGTAGGGGTCTCGCCTGCTTTTAGTGGGCGACGACTCAGACCAGACTTTTTGTAATGATGATTGTAACGCTGTAGGAGTCTCGCCTGCTTTTAGTGGGCGACGACTCAGACCAGACTGTTTGTAATGATGAGTGTAACGCTGTAGGAGTCTCGCCTGCTTTTAGTGGGCGACGACTCAGACCAGACTGTTTGTAATGATGAGTGATGCGCTGCAGGAATCTCACCTGTTTGAACTATAGGGGTTTTCATATTTTAAACCTAGATCAGTGATACTTACCATATTGATATGACTGTAATGATTATGATGATAACCATATTAAATGTGACTGGTTTGACTGAGTGACTTACTAACTGAAACCAATTGTTTCTAGTCCAAAGGGTCAGTGTGTACCGAACCAGATATTAAGATGTTGACTAGATTTTTGTCAGGATAGTCGAGCGATATTTTGTTGTTTAATACCCAAGATTTTAATGGATAGCGCGCGAGGACGCACGCGCGTCAGAATGGCCGTGTCGGTACCTGTGATATTGTCGACATTCAACTACCCTCATTTTATTATTCGAGTCATTCAGTCGTGTATAAAAGACCGATGCAACCGCAGCTAAGTCAGTCTTGGCTCTGGCTTGGTACGGTACACTCGTTGTATCCTGCTAGTAGCTTAACCTCGACTCTTCTAATAGTTAGTTTGTGTACACGAATTAATTGTTACTGATTGGGCAACTCGACCGGTGGTGGTGAGTGCCAATGCGCATTATAAGGCGGCGCCGCCGTAAACCAACACTCGGGTCACAAGTCCCGGGCACTGCGTCGAGTTGTCTCTCTGCCACGCGATAGACGGTACCCGCTCGGTGAGTCCATTTAATACTTAGTAATTCGGTCATCCGTTCGTTCTTCTCGTACCTACTTCTGATCTGCGACATGTACAAATTCACAATTATAAAAAAAGCAAAAGAAAACCACTAAGGTTTGTACAATACACATGTAAGGTTTGTACATTTTACATTTCATAATGATAAAAAAGTAGTATTAATGGTAAAAATAGTATTTAAAAAATAAAACAATCACAGTTACATTTTCATTTGGTACATCAATTTTTATACAATGTATTTTAATAATATTTATTTTTTCTCAGTGTTGTCAAAAGATAAAAAAATTTAAGTTTTTGTTTAATATTATTGCTTTTGATACATTCAACCAAATGTGATGGTAGTATATTTATTAAGGGACTATGTAAGTCATTGTTCTCTCACCATACACGTTGTTGGCAAGAGCTGTGTTTAAGTGGTTTCTCGCTACAACCCGTGTAAATGTAGGGTGTTGAACACGTTGCCTAAACTTACTACTCCAGAAATTTTCTTTTAGAACAGTATACTCAAACTTTTTATGTACTGGTATAATACTTTGCAATGATTAAAAAGTGTAATTTTGTCATTATGAAATTCAGTCCTAATATTTGATGAAACAATGTTTTTTAATATCTTAATTGTAATTTGTATATTTTGTTTAGGTAACTTTTGTAGGTACGACCACAACTACTGAGGCCATATTGGATATACGAATCTGCCAGAGCATAATAAAGTAACAATCTAATTTTTAAAGGGATTCTTTTTTTTTTTAAATCATTATGTTAACTAAAAATTTTCTTAATTTGGCACATACTCGATCTATTTGTGATCTCCATGAAAAGTTGTTGTCTATTACCAGACCTAAGTAAATCTGTGAATTAACAACTTCAATAGCTGAGCAAGCACAGTTATTTTTATCTTTGACATGTAAACTGTTGTGGTTGTGAGCAATCAATTTTGTTGTGAGAGTGTCGCTGATGTGATGATTTTATAATTAAAAGTTTACTTTTGTTTGTATTAATTAAAATTCCTACATCATGGCACCACTGTATCAATATGTCGAAGTGCTTCTGAGGAATATTATATATTAGTATTCGTTATATATTATTTTTCATTTACTAATATTGAAATTACCTTATATATTCTCTTAAAAAGAAAAATTGAAAACTTTTGCTGTTGTCATTTTCCATACAGCTTAGACATATATTAATTTTTTTTACAGCTTTAGATTTATTTATATAAACAACAAATTTAAAATTGGTTCTGTCAAAATTAAAAATGAAAAAGTTATTCTTTAGCATAAAAATTGTACCCTACAGTTTAAAATTACTTATTTATTTATTGTTCAAACATATAAATTAATAAAAAAAAGTCAGTGCTAAATCGCTTTTATATAAACAATTTAATTTGCAATAACAAATGTTGAGATCAATAATTGAGATAAAAACTACCCTATCTCCCAAGGTGGACCAAATTACAGATGCTTACAAAATTTTATAAAAATTGATTTAGTAGTTTCAGAGTTTATCGCTAACATACATCGTGACACGAAATTTTTATATATACATAATTATATAGATAGATATGTATATATATTTATACAAGGTAACTTTTTCATCAATATCCACTTTTTAACATCGTTCATCTGGATTGAAAATTAATAGCTCATCAATACAACATCATTTCTAAATCTCCGATTGATTCTTTACGATTTTTTTTCCACATTAATCGCTTGAGCCTGTGTTGCCCTACTGCTGGGTATAGACTTCTTTCCCCATGTTGGATAAGGATCAGAGCTGCTCTCCGAGGCACGGTGGGGAGACCCACAAGGACTGCACAAAGGATCAGAGCTGCTCTCCGAGGCACGGTGGGGAGACCCACAAGGACTGCACAAACACCCTGCCAAGGCAAACATTTGTATGGCCAATACAAATGTTGGATAGCCTACAACACATGAGGCATCGATTTTTGGGGTTGGGGAACTGTCGAACTGTACCACTTCCACCCCCAGCACTGCACATATATATATAGAAATCCGAAAAAATAACCAAAACCGAGTCTATCTATGCCCAGTTCTGGGGCTGGGAGTGGTACCAGAGGGTAACCCACCCACCCCCTCCCAAAACCCCATAAATCGATGCCCAGTGCTGGGGGTGGAAGTGGTACCAGAGGGTAACCCACCCACCCCCTATCTTCCCCCAAAACCCCATAATTAGATGCCCAGTGCTGGGGGTGGGAGTGCTACCCCTTCCCCCTCCCAAAACCACCATAAATCGATGCCCAGTGCTGGAGATGGGAGTGGTACCCCTTCCCCCTCCCAAAACCCCAAAAATCTTGCCCAGTGCTGGGGTTGGGAGTGGTACCAGAGGGTAACCCACCCACCCCCTATCCTCCCCCAAAACCTCATATTTAGATGACCAGTGCTGGGGGTGGGAGTGGTACCCCTTCCACCTCTCAAAACCCCAGAAATCTATGTCCAATGCTGGGGTTGGGAGTGGTACCAGAGGGTAACCCACCCACCTCCCTCCTTTCCTCCCCCCAAAATCCCATAATTAGATGCCCAGTGGCGGGAGTCCCCTTCCCCTCTCCTCCCAAAACTCCATAAATCGATGCCCAGTGCTGGGGGTGGGAGTGGTACCCCTTCCCCCTCCCAAAACCCCAAAAATATACACCCAGTTCTGATGTTGGGAGTGGTACCAGAGGGTAAAGCATCCACCCACCCCTCCTCCCCTCCCCCAAAACCCCATAAATCGATGCCCCATGTCCTATAGACTTACCCAAATGTTTGTCATGTGCGGGGATCGAACCCACAACCGCCAGCGCAACAGCCACAAACCAGTGCTATAACCGTTGCGCCAACGCGTCGTCCACGTTAAAACTCATAAAGTCTCATAAAATTTTTTAATCTAAACATGAGCTCATAGATTCTCATAACTTTTACATTACATCCATTATGCTCATAAGATTGTAGATTTTTTACGTAAAAAGTTATGAGTTTCTATGAGATACTGAAGATGCTCATAAGAACTTAGAATCAAATGAATTGTGACCGCTATGAGTTTCTATGAGTAATTTCGACGACAAATACACCTATAAAATCTCATAGAATATTTTCGTATTATTTTTTTATGAGATCCTATGAGATTTTTCCAGCAGGGACCTGTGTGCTTGTAGTATTAGACAGCAACGTCACTGGAGTAGGATCTGCGTCTTTATGTAATAAAGAATTGTGTTTCTGCTTGCAGGTATCACATTTGAAGTGATATCTACAAGGTTTTGAACGTGCATTCAAACAAATAGTGCAAAGTTTTTTATTAGAAACTAATGCCGAACGATCGTCAATTGTCATCAGTTTAAACTTTGGACAAGAATAGAGTTTATGTGAACACTTACACAACGGGCATGATGATGGAGTATTGTTGTTGGCTGCTGTAGCTGACATACTTCCCTTCACAGTCGCAGCTCCACAAATGGCCCTAAGAGAACCCTTGTTCTCATTGTTTGGCCGCTCCGAGTTCTCAAGTGCAAGTGCACGTTTTTCTAGGAATTGTATAAGACATTTAACTGTAGGATCATTATTAAAAGTTAGTTGGAACTCTCTGTTACAAATGTAGTCCAATTTACGCATCAACACACACAATATAATAGTGTCCCACTGCTCAACGTTACAATTTACATTTTTTAAAGCTGACAATTGTTGTTTTACAATTGAGACAAAGTGTCTGATATTGGATGCTGTGGATTTTACAATACGTGGAATATCTAATAATAAATATATATGTTCACTTTTAATTTTGTAAATATTGTTGTATCTCTCATCTAAAATTTTTAAACTTTCATCATAACTTTCAGCTAACATAGGTAAGTTCCTAATTAATTCTAAAGGTTCACCTTTTAAAAAACCTCTTAAATAATAAAACCTTTGTAATTTATCGAGGTTGGGATTGTTGTCAATAAGGGATTTAAATAATTCGATGAATGGTCTATAATCTGAATATTTACCTGTAAAAATCGGTATATTTATGTTAGGCAGTTTTACTGGCATGGGCTGTTTGCTTTCGTTGGTATTATTACTACTGGAAATTGAGTTGAGGAGCTTCATTATAATGGAAAGCGTTTGAGTGTATTTTTCCTCCACGCTTTCGTCCTCGGCCTCATCAGATATGCCCATGATAGCTAAATTACATTCCTCATATTTGCAAAAGAGTGAACGAAGGCGCTCCTCTTTGATGAGCAATGTTTCTTTCGTTAACGAAAGTTGAAATGCAATGTCTGAAAAGTTATTGTACAGTTTTGTTATCGATCCCTTAATGACACTTAGTTGTTTGCGTAATTTAATCAGGTCATCTTTATTGCTAACAACACTTTTAGACGTAGTAGGCTCACCTTTTTTCTCCATTTTAAATATTTTAAATTTTTAATACTATAACTTATTTGTAACAACTAACAAGCACTTAATGTCCAATACAAATGAAGAGAATAAAAACTATGCCGGCAGAACAAAACACTTAACACAATGAAATGAATGAAACGATAATGGCGTCGCAGTCGCAGCGCGTCGATCTCGTCGTCGGGGTTCACAAATCACAATTCACATACGAAGCGTCTCGTTATCTCAACCAATCACCTCTTGGCGTTTGAATTTTTGAAAGTCTGCTGCGCGCTGATTGGTCGAACGTCACAACCGGAAGATGAATCGCGTCGCGTATTGTACTTGAATCTTGAATTGAATAATCTGTGTCTTGTCTTTGACTTGAACTTTGAACTTGTTTTAGATAATGTGGTATGCAAAAAGATGGCGTCTTGAATTTGAATGAAATTGAAATTTTGTTACTGACACTGGGTAGGTATAGTATATTGTTGACGAACCCGTGTAATTTTCTTTCCTGTGGCGTGCTACGTAGCTGCGAGCTTCCCCTTCGGCGTAAAAGATGCACTTACTGCACGAAGTGTTCTTGGAAATAATGGCTGCCACGATACTGCTCACAGTAAAATAAAAGCTGCACTTCCCTGATTCCTTCCTCGAAGGACCGCTCGAAGGACCACTGTGCGCCGCTGTCTTTGCCCGTTGCTGGTTGCAGAGGCAGTTGATGGTGCAGAAAATAATCAAAACGCCAAATAACTTGGAAAAAACTGTATTTCTTTACGGATCACTTATAGCAGCGTACATGAAAATGTAATGGAAGGAACAAACGGAACTCAGTGTTGTCACACTTAAACAATTTTTATAAATTATTAATAATGTTGCCTGCAACACCCCCGACCTCTACGTCTTCCAACACGTCGTCGACACTCGCACAAGTGAGAACTCGCTCGCACTCACTCAACCTTTCACTCCCTCACTTACTCCCACACAATCGCTGGCGCGCTGCTCCGTGCCGCAGCTCATGGCGCACCCCTGGCTGCGGCAGCCCGTCGCCCCCGACCTCTACGTCTTCCAACACGTCGTCGACACTCGCACAAGTGAGAACTCGCTCGCACTCACTCAACCTCTCACTCCCTCACTTACTCCCACACAATCGCTGGCGCGCTGCTCCGTGCCGCAGCTCATGGCGCACCCCTGGCTGCGGCAGCCCGTCGCCCCCGACCTCTACGTCTTCCAACACGTCGTCGACACTCGCACAAGTGAGAACTCGCTCGCACTCACTCAACCTCTCACTCCCTCACTTACTCCCACACAATCGCTGGCGCGCTGCTCCGTGCCGCAGCTCATGGCGCACCCCTGGCTGCGGCAGCCCGTCGCCCCCGACCTCTACGTCTTCCAACACGTCGTCGACACTCGCACAAGTGAGAACTCGCTCGCACTCACTCAACCTCTCACTCCCTCACTTACTCCCACACAATCGCTGGCGCGCTGCTCCGTGCCGCAGCTCATGGCGCACCCCTGGCTGCGGCAGCCCGTCGCCCCCGACCTCTACGTCTTCCAACACGTCGTCGACACTCGCACAAGTGAGAACTCGCTCGCACTCACTCAACCTCTCCCACCACCCACGCGCACGCGCGCACGCACTCAACCCACAAACGCGTATACAAGCATACATTTGTAATTTAGTCAATGAATTTTTAATTTTATGCCTTGACCTTATTTATTATAGATAGATTTATTTACACTAAATGAAAATTTATGCTGCTATCTACATTCTTTAGAAATGAGGATTCCTGTAATTATGTAATGAAAATTATTTGTAATATATTTAGCTAAAAATGTTCACAATAATTAAAGTATGTTCTTTTAAAAGCGCAGTTCGAGGCAACTAACGAATTGCCATTTTACGAATATTTTCCAACATGCTTTGCATACATTAAGACCATACTTAGTCTACTATTACTCCAACAATTTTTACATTTTAATAATACTAGCGACCCGCCCCGGCTTCGCACGGGTGCAATGATGATACTAAATACTTTCAACAATAAAAGATGCGTCATGCGGGGCAGAGGGGATTGACTCACGCCGCGCAGTAGGCATAGCATAGTAGGCGCTTTAGGAACTTTAAATGTTTCGCTGCTAATTGCTTCTAACGACGATATCTCAAAAAATATTCATCTGATTGATATAGTGTGAAGGGCAATTTTAATCTGCATTAAATGTCTAAGCTAACTAACATATTTATATGGATAAGGATTAATACTGAACTAAAGAAAACAGCTATGAAAATAACGTAATGTTTTTAATTAAAAATTTGAACATAAACGTGGTTATTGTAAGTCAACCGTAAGAGATAGAGATATGCTCTCGCGGACTTTTTTGTAGAATTTTTATAGATTTTGAATTCGCTAGTACATTACTAAACTGTATCTTTGCTAGTTTACGCGGCGTTTGCGTGGAAAGCTCCCAGTTGGCGCGATTTTTTACGACTTCTTCAACATTTATCGCCGTAATTCTGCTAATTTACATAAAAGTATACTAAATTATATACACAAACCTTTCTCAAGAATCACTCTAGGTATTAAAAAAAACCGCATCAAAATCCGTTGCGTAGTTTTAAAGATCTAAGCATACATAGGGACATAGGGACATAGGGACAGAGAAAGCGACTTTGTTTTATACTATGTAGTGATAATAATAAATCAATAGTAAAAATAAATTAGTAGGTGAAAAATGTTAAATTTGTAAGCCAGTATGAGCAACATTGTTCTCTAGATCGCCACGAGGCAAGTCCTGAAATAATCTTGAGCGGCGGGCCGGTCTCCCCGCGCTCTGCGTCGCCCGGGTCTCTTGCCGAACTTCTTGATAAAGGTATTTCATTCAATTGTTATACCTCTTTGTTCTTTTTCTATACAACCTACAACCCTAATCGTTTCTACTCCCTTAAGGCTTTTTTTTTTTTTTTTTTTTATGTTACGAGTCCGGCAAACAAGCATACGGCTCACCTGATGGTAAGACCGTAGCCTATAGACGCCTGCAACACCAGAAGCATCGCAAGCGCGTTGCCGACCCTATCCCCAATCCCCCCAGGAGCTCTGGTCACCTTACTCACCAACAGGAACACAATACTGCTTGAAAACAGTATTATTTAGCTGTGGTCTTCTGTAAGGTCGAGGTACTACCCCAGTCGGGCTGCTCCATATTTTGAGCAGGAAATTCCCTGCTGTGCCCTACCTCAGTAAGGCTGTAGTATTTTTAAACTTTTTTTTGGGTGGCTGGTTTAATAGGATTTTTTAAATGTAATACTGTACACTATATAGTTTTTTGATTGCAGAGCAAGAAATAGTTAAAGCTCTAGAATGTTTCTAAAATACACACTAATGTATAATTTTGCTGTTTGACTTGAAAAAAATATATTTATTTACTCATTGTCCATACTACAATCTTAACAGTATGCTATCAATTATTTTGAAAGGATAATATTAAAATGACTTTACAATCATAGTGGAGAATCTCTGGATGCCTGGGATCTTACGGGAGCTTAATAAAAGGAAACTACGACCATCTGTTAACAGCTTTAATGAGAGACTGGCTTACTTACAAAAGACTTCATCTTACCCTCAAACTAATTAATTAATACCTAAGTACTACCTACATCACACCTCCACACTTAAACTACGGCATTTACCAATAACAACATTTATTAAGAAATTATGTATCTAACTTATATCTAACTTAAATACTATGACGCTATATTAAACAAGATTAAGTATGTCTACTTAATGATTTAGTATTCTCACATAACTAACCTAATCAAACTCAAACCCATATCTGACCGGCTCCTTACGAATACGGGTGGGACGCTTCACGGGACTCGCGGTCGGTGCGGGCGGTGATTCCTTATTAGTTAACGGCGAGTGTGGCGCGCTTACGTTACGGGTTGGCGAATCCTTTGTTACAGATGCATCAGTCACCAGCGGTGGTTCCTGACCTCCTACTTCACTACTACCCGTCCCCTCCCTATTCCTCGGCGTCGCTACTGTCGGTGGCTGCTGTTGTTCGACGACATCCTCACTGGCCTCCTCGGGTGTTGCATTTGGGTACATTAGACTAGAACGTCGAAGTCTGCGCCTAATCTGATCGTTATGTCTCGTTAGAAGTCGACCGTTATCACTATTTACTAAATACCTACGCGAACCTTCTTGCCTTATAACTGTTCCCTTTAACCATTTGTCCTGACTGCCGTAATTCCTAGCCCACACCGCATCGCCCGCTGCGAGTTGTCGGGGCGGCTCAGCGCCGGAGCTCGTCATTTGCCGGCGCTGTGCCTCCTCCACCTGGTTTTGGCGCGCGCGATCTCCACGCAAGAGGTCTAAACGCGACCGCAACGGCCTGCGCTGCAACAGCATGGCCGGGCTTTCCCCTGTTGTACTTTGAATACTATTTCTATACGCTAGTAGGTATGTTTGTAACGCTGTGTCAATATCTACGGCATCTCTGATGGCTTTCTTTATTGCTCGCTTGCATAGTTTGACGGCATTCTCTGCTGCCCCGTTTGAAGCTGGATGATACACGGGAGAAAACGATTGCTTAATACCATTTAAAGCTAAAAATTCCTTTAACTCCGTACTAGTAAACGGCGGGCCCTGGTCTGATACTACCTCTAATGGTAGGCCAAAACGCGCAAATAGCGACCGCATTACCTTTATTACAGCTGTAGCGTTAGTTTTATTCATTTCAAATATCTCAATCCACTTTGAGCTGGAATCAATAACTATAAAGAAAGTTTTTCCCTGATACGGGCCTAAAAAATCTACATGCAATCTACTCCACGGCTGGGCTAAATACGGCCAACTGCGAGGTGCGGCGTGCGGCGGTGCGGCCGCTTCCATCGCACAAGTCTCGCACGCGCGGCACGTCGCTTCTATGTCTGCGTCGATATTGGGCCACCACACATAACTACGAGCCATAGATTTAGTCTTTACTATGCCCATATGACCAACATGTAATTCTTTTAAAATTGTGTTTCGTAATGTCGCTGGTATTACAATTCTGTAGCCCCACATAATACAACCACGTTCAATGTATAGCTCATGTCGTCTGTTAAAATACGGCTTCAACGCATCGTCTACACACTGTGACGGCCACCCCGACTGTACGTAAACCATCACTCTGCTCAGTACCTGATCCCGAGCCGTTGCTACGCGCACGTCATCATTTGTCACTGGCATAAAACTTTCCGCAAAATTTAAATACGTATATTCGTTTACGGTTTTATTTTTATTTGTTGGTTGCGGGAGTCGTGACAGTGCGTCGGCGCAGTTTTTGGCAGACGCAATATACTCAATATCGTACGAATAACCTGACAGGATAATAGCCCACCTTTGTAACCTAGACGCCGCCATAACTGGTATACCTACTTTACTACCAAAAATGTATGTTAAAGGTTTATGGTCTGTCCGCAAAATAAATTTCCTACCGTACAAATACTGGTGAAATTTCTTGATACCATATATAATGGCTAATGCTTCCCTGTCTATTTGGGCGTACGAACGTTCAGCCGAGTTAAGTGTCCGCGAAGCGTACGCAATGGTGTAACACCTACCGTTATTAGGAAAAATAATAGTCCGGTGTTAAACTAATACATATTTATTACAATTAAATAGAATACAGTTAAAGCCGGTAGGTGAGACACTAATTTATATATAGGGTCGTGGTAAAGAGCCTACTTAAGATTCTGCCACTAGGAGTCGTGTAGGACTACTCCCCTGGTACATCCGTGGAGCAAGGCGAGGTTCTTCGCGTCCAAGCGATGCGCGATGCAGCAGTGGTAATGTCCTCGGAATCAACAAACAAATGTGGAGCAGGGTCCCCTAAGACGGGGATTTCTCCAATATAATATGTATTTCCAGCTGAATATAATATTGAATATTTATATTGATTTAGGGTCCAGCATATATAATTAACGTATTTACGAAGGAAACATATGTTATAATAATTCAAAATTAAAGTGCACGTAGTAGCCAGTCTCGCGTTCCAGCGCTGAATGAGCATCACTTTGAGAATCACCACTCCCGCGCCGCCTCGGCAACGCTCGAGAGAACCGGTTCGAATTATCTATATCGAAAGCAAGTCGAACGTTCGCTTTTACTAATTTTATAAATATTTAAATGATTTTTTTTTTACGCTTTAAAATAATATTGATAAAATAATACTTATATAATATACAATATTACCTACTATATATTATATGTATATACAGGGTGTCCCGCGATAAAGTGCAACCCCGAAAGGGGGTGAAACTAGACCATAAATTATCGACAAAAAACATAGAAAAAACTTTTTAAAAAAAATATTTTATTTTTTATTGACGAATTAAGATTTTTATATCTTACCTAGACTCTATGTACAAAAAATGATGATTTCTTCCGAAGTAGTGGGTCGATTACTTTAAAATAAAATAAAATATTACGCCACGTACTTGGCGGTAAGGATAAAATAAAAATTAGCTGGCAAAAAAGTGGCATTATGTCTTTAACTATGCTTCTTGTGAAAAAAAATCCATTTTTTATGACTGTTTTTTTCAATGATCTCTAATTTTCTCAGAATTATGCCCCCAATACCAGGAAATTTTATGATTTATTATTATTTCTTACCATATTGCCATTCAAATAAAAAAAAATTTACGCCTGTATCCCAAAAAACACGTACAAAAATCATCATTTTTTGTACAAAGAGGCTACGTAAGCTATATAAAAATCTCAATTCGTCAGTAAAAAAAATAAAAAATTTTTTTTAATTTTTTTAATTTTTTTCTGTTTTTTGTCGATAATTTATGGTCTAGTTTCACCCTCTTTCGGGGTTGCAGATTATCGCGGGACACCCTGTATATTGATTTAAATAAATATTGTGATATTTTTTAGATTGAATTAAATATTATTATCGTTAAATTATTTACAATAATAAATACATGTAACGTTCCGTTACATTACCCGCCTCGCTCCGCAAGGATTTTGTCCTGTATAATTTTACAAAATCCGTAATCAAATCATAGAAGTAGGTAAAAACTTACGCAGACTTAAAAAAAATAAATAAAAAAAATAATATTGCTTATGTGTTACGGCCAACCATTTTTAGATCCTTAATGTGCCAAGTACCTAAATCTTTTCCTGACATGTTTTCTAAGACGTAAACGAGGGGGGACAACTTTTGAGTCACGCGACATTTGATAAATTTTGGAGCTAACTTCTTACTAAAGTATTTATCCTTGTCACTTAGTACATACGCTCGCTTATAAACAATATCACCTACCTCAAACTCGAAAGCCTTCCTACGCAAGTTATAATGGGATGTGTTTTTTACGTGTGCATGGTACAAGGATTTTTGTACCTTATCAAAAATTGCACTTAAACAACCACGATTTTCCACATAGTCTTCGCGAGGCAAGAACAGAACCTCCTTACCCAACTCGTTGTCTATGTAATGTGTACCACATAACACTAATTCTCTACCAAATATAAGGAACGACGGTGAGAAACCAGTTGCTTCGTTCACAGAGTTATTTATCGCAAATTGTATTTTCGGGATAAATAAGTCCCAAGCTCTATGATCGCCTTCAACGAATGTGGAGAGGCAGGTGATTATTGTTTTATTGTAACGCTCCGTTGTATTAACCTGGGGTGTGTATTTGGGTGTAAAGAACACGTTTTTTTTTTTTTTTTTTTTTTTTTTTATGTTACTAAGTCGACAAACAAGCGTACGGCTCACCTGATGGTAAGTGACTACCGTAGCCTATAGACGCCTGCAACACCAGAAGCGTCGCAAGCGCGTTGCCGACCCTATCCCCAATCCCCCCCAGGAGCTCTGGTCACCTTACTCACCAACAGGAACACAACACTGCTTGAAAACAGTATTATTTAGCTGTGGTCTTCTGTAAGGTCGAGGTACTACCCCAGTCGGGCTGCTCCATATTTTGAGCAGGAAATTTCCTGCTGTGCCCTACCTCAGTTAATTCGGTTCGGTATTTTATATTTATCGAACAAGGCTTTGGTCTGCTCGCTAATAAATTGACTCCCATTGTCCATAAAAATACTTTGAGGGACACCGTGGACCAAAAAAACTTGGTCCTCGAGGATTTTGATTATAATGTCAGAAGTGGCCCTTTTGAGTGGGAAAATCTGACAAAACTTAGAGAAACAGCATGTAACTACTAGAATGTAGCTATTCTGCTTACGTGTTACAGGAAGAGGTCCCATCAAATCTAATGAGATCATCTGATAAGGACGAGAGCAATGTTTGGGACGCCCCATTTCTCCAAGTATTGCATGATTTTGTGGTTTGTACGCGAGACATACGGAGCAAGAACTAACAAATTTAGAGATATCGCTGTGCATATTGGGCCAGTAATACCTGAGCGCAATACGTCTATATGTTTTGAAAATACCCATATGACCCGCTGTAGGCTCATTATGGTTTTCAGCGATAATCTTATCCCGTAATTCTAATGGGACCACTTCTTTCCATGAGAACTCATCTGTAAGTTGATGTTTATTTTTACTAAGTCGAAAGAGGATTTTATTTTTGATTCGGAAATTCGGAAAGTTAACTGGTTTATCGAGGCAGCCATTATAAATATTCTTATACCAATCGTCACTAGAATTCGCGACAGAATTGGCAGTAGTGACTGCTGAAACGGGGGCAGCTCTAGACAAAGCGTCAGGGATAATATTATCCACACCACGTCGGTGCTTCAAAATAAAATTGAAGGATGAGAGTCGAACTCCCCAGCGAGCAAGCCTGCCTGTTGGGTTATCCAGTGAAAGGAACCACTTAAGCGCGCTGTGGTCTGTATAGACCGTGTGAGTTTGACCGTTCTCTAAATAGCATCGCCAATGCTCCAGGGCTACGAGAACGGCCAAAGTCTCACGTTCAGTGATGCTATAATTCTTTTCTGGCCCAGTCAAGGACCTGCTCATGTAAGCTATGGGGTGCTCCTTTCCATCAATGGTTTGAGTGAGCATTGCACCAACCCCATAGTTACTAGCATCGGTATGCACTTCGAATGGGAGGTCATAATTGGGACAGGAAAGAATAGGCGCCGAGACCAAGCATTCTTTGAGTTTATTAAATGCTACGTCAGCTTCCTCAGTCCACTGGAAGGGAGGTGCAGACTTTTTATTGGAAGTCAGCTTATTGAGCGGTCCAGCGATCGTGCTAAAGTTTGGGACAAACCTGCGGTACCAAGATGCCGTGCCAAAGAAACGTTTAAGCTCCTTGCGAGACGTAGGTGTTGGATAATTTAATATAGCCGCCACCTTGTCAGGGTCAGTGCGTAAACCATTCGCATCAACCACATAACCTAGATATTTAAGTTGACTTCGAAAGAATTCACATTTCTCCAGATTGACTGTTAGGTTAGCTTGACGCAGTTTCTCAAAGACACGTTGAAGAAGAGATACATGTTCTTCAAATGTACCACTTATTAGTATTATGTCATCAAGATATGCAAAGGCCTTGTGGTCCATGTTGCCAAATAGTCGGTCCACTAATCGTTGCTGCGTGGACGGCGCGTTAGTTAATCCGAACGGAGTGGTCTTAAAACGTAGCGTACCTCGACCCGGGACATAAAATGCCGTCTTATCCCTATCCTCAGGAGCGATTGGTATTTGCCAAAACGCCTTCGACAAATC